>JANHFX010017064.1:70468-105108 GCA_027560015.1 Chloroceryle amazona
AGGGGGGGGGGGGGGGGGCGACACTGAACCTGTGTTTTTCCTTTAAATAAAAGAATATATTCTGTTTCCTGTTTAAAATCAAATTATCAATAGACAGAAAATGTAATTCACTGAACATCTGCTATTCTTCTCTTGGATCAAATTGTTTAAATAGAGAAGTGATTCTGCATGAGGAAAAGCAGGGGGAGTAGGTGCTCATAAGCAGGAATGGCTTCTCAAGAGAACTGTATTTCAAGATGAGCAACCCTTCTTGCCTTATATTCCGCTGTTGCCTTCAATAGGAGAGTAGATTATTTGCTGGTCTCAACTTTGCACCAAATTTGGGTTGGATTTAGCTTTAAAACATAGGTCAGGACTTTGCACTTCAGGAATTACACTTTATGTATATTTATTCACAACTATAAAAAAAAACCCACAATCAAAAAAGAGTCCTGTTTGTGTGTGAGCTAGTTTTTTGTTGTGTTTTTTTTTGTTTGTTTGTTTGGTGGGTGTTGGGGTTTTTTTTGTTCTTTGCTTTGCTTTGCTTAGTTTTGTTTTGTTTTTTACAGCACCTTATAATGGACATATTTACATTGCAGACCTTTAAATACCTAACCCTGATACCTAATTTCCCTAGGCTATCTGTACAGCACACCGAAAGAATTTCTGTGGAAAATTTAGTTTAAAGATCCCTAACTTAATCCAGTCCCAAAAGGGCCAGGTATTGCAGTCCCTGCTTAGACTAGATTACTGTAGCCCAGACATACTGTGCAAGATGAAGAGAATGGCACCCCAGGCCAAGACCATTGCTCTATAGAATCCAGTGTGAGAGGAGAAAGAGCTCTATGTATCAGTTGCAAGAATATTTTGTCTCCATGTCTCTCTCAGTGTTCATGTTTTGAGTGTTCCGATTTAATCTGTTCCTAGCAGAAAGAGAACCATCTACTTTTCATCATGATAATATTCCTTGGCAGAATAGTAGACAACACATTAGTTTAGTGCTTTAATATTTATATTTGAGGGTCTTATTTAAAGTACATCTTTGTGAAGGCTGTTCAGACTTGCATCCAGAAAATATTTTAAATTTAAATCCAGTTCTTTCTTGGAATATAAACACTTCTCTTTCTATAATGTTCATAAGCTACATAAACACAAGACTTTTTTACCTCTGACATGTCTTGTTTTAATACATTGCTCGTGGTTATGAAGAAAATTAAGTACAGTTTACTATATACTAGCTGAAAGCTATGCACTGAGGAATGCCCTCATGTCCTACATGGACATATTTTTAAAAAAATGATGTAAGGGAGAACCTAGCAGTCTGTAGACCTGAGGTTTTCCTGATAGAACTTCCCAGATGAAAGCTAGCTCTGTCCTTACTCAATACCATCAACAAGGCCCTGATCTTGCTTTACATCACCTTTGTCCAAGCCACAAAACTATACTGCTGATTTTAATCATGGGTTTTTTTCCTCAAATAAGCAAGAATTAGTTTAAAAACAAAATCAGGGTTGCTGCCAGTCAGGATGGAGACTCTGTTGTATTAAACAAGGGAGATGAAGCTTTATTTGTGCCTATTCATATCATAATTCCATGAAACATATGTTTCAATTACTAAAGCCAAAATTGAAAAAAATGTGGTTTTTTTCAATTAAAACATCCTTTAGTTTGTGTGCTTCTTACTCCAGATACTACATACAAAGGCTAATAAATGCTGTTGTGTTTTAATATTTTATTTTTGGGTGTTAGATATATGATAACAGTAATAATCTAGCATCAAAAGTATATGCTAAACAAAAACAGAATTAATTTTTAAACACATAAAAATACTTGCAATGTTTTGTTCCTGATTAGTTATGTCATCTTCTGCAGTGTAGCTAATTGTAGATGTCCAGAGGCTTATACAGGCTTATTGACTTCTTTATCAAAGGTTCTGCAAGAACTTGTTTTAAAAGGGTTGTTGGTATTAATACACTCTAGAGCTTTTTTTCATTTAATAATCCTGCACATGACAGCCAGCTTTGGTTATGCAAACAAAACTCGGGGCTTTGTTTCATAATATTTTCCTCTGGTTATTATTGATAGCAAATAATATCTGCTTCTCAAATAATGATTCTACCCTTTATTTTTCTATCTCTTTTGCTACTAAATGATTCTATTACCTTTTGCCTCTTTTCATGTTGCTGTCACACAAGGACTTGGTCTTTCTGGAAAGAATCAGCGTTCTTAGTTCCTGCTAATACTTTCTGGTGCTGTGTAAATAGAATAATTCTATGATAAAGACCAAAACTATGGGGTTTTTATTGCATACATTGTATTTAGAATATGGTAACAGCTATCAAGGGAACAAGACCAAGGAACCCTGAAGTATCATCTAATTCAGTCCACTGTCCCAAGGCTCAACCAACCATCCTTAAAAATATTCTTGATATATATTCTTCTAACCTGTTTTGGGGAATTGTCAATGAAATACATTTTATCTTTGCTGGTAAAGAGTCACATTGTTTAGGTATTTCTAACAACAAACCTTCATGCTTCTGAACTTGCTGCTCTTTAATTCTTGTGCACTACCAGCTGGTCTCTGCGAGTGCGTAACGACTATAATCTGCTTTTAGAGGAAATGCAGATGAAGTAGGGAACATTACTGCTCTTTTAGAAAACCAAAGACATAAACCTCAAACAGCTGCTTGTGCAACATCACTTGCACTGGGGCAGCCCACAACAACACACCTGTCCCTTTTACTGACAACTTTCTAAAATCCTAATTTGTCCTCTCCCATCCACTCTGCAGTAAGACCAGTGGACATGACATCAGAAAGGATTGAGGATACCAGGGATGGCATTCCTCACCACCTGCAGACTGGGATGACCAAAGGCCCAGATGGAGTCCTTCCCTTCATTCCCCTTAAGAATGAGTTAAGGTTAAGTAGGTCAATGCAGATATGTGGGGATCTTGAAAAACAAGTTTTGGTGAGTGCATTGCAGTAAACACTGGTATTGGGGCAAAAAATATATTAGAAGCTGAAAAAGCTAGTGGCATGTAAGATTTCCTTCAGGGTCATTGAACAGGTCTGGTAGCCAAGAGATGAAAAGTAGCAATGTTCTGACAGAGAAAGGTTTAGGTACACCTCACTACCTCCCACTACTCCCCACAACACCCTTTTTGCCACTGGCTCCAAAAGGGAAATCCAGGCCTGGGCCAAGAAAGTCTGGGGCATGGGGACCACCTGTCTTTTCCTCCTGGTAATCGACCAGCCACCGCTGGTCAGTCATGGCACATACTGTCCACATATGAGGAATGTTGTCAGAGTGTGCTTGACAGCTGTTGAAAACTCATCCTGTCAATGGCCACCCAAATGCACTGGTGGTTTCTGATGGTACTGGATGTAATCAATGTTCTGTGTGTCTCCAAAACAGCAGTCTTGACAGAATTGCTATTTACTGTGACGATACTACACCCTGGTGATTGTAACCCCAGTCCTTTGCCAGCATGGTTCTTGCACATTTCGGTCTCTCTCTTCTCACAAAAGCAAGTGGCTGACTGAAGCATGTGACCTCCACCTTTACCTGTCTTCCCTCACCAGGAAATGTTCACCCACATTCCTGGCTGTGCCCTGGGGTTTTCTCACTCCATGGAAGTCTGTTACAGGATTCAGGACAGAATGACTTGTATCACCAAATGGGTGCCAGTCCAATGGGTATCAAGGGCATTTCCAGCCATGCTCTGTATGAAAACCATGCTAAGGACCTTTCTAATTTTACAGAGAAGATGAACAAGTCCCTTGTCCCAGAGCACTCCTGGGACTGTTTAGTTTACTAATACCGCTATAGGCTGATTTTCTAGGAAGTGCCCCTTCCACAGCAAGTGGATACCAAGTCTTAGATTTGCTACACACAGACACACAAAGATCTTAATTCGGAGATGTATAGTAGAAGTTCTGAGCATGAGTATGCTTGTTTTTTCTCTGTTTATCAATATACAGATTTTCAACAATCTATTCAACATATATAAACTCTAGAAATGGGCCCATGTCAAATTCATGAGGTTCAACAAGGCCAAATGCAAGGTCCTGCACCTGGATCAGTATGAGGCCAGGGGATGAAGGGATTGAGACTGCCCCTTTGGAGAGGGACTTGATTTCAATCAACTGCTGGTTAATTGCTAAATTGGACATAAGTGTCCGTGTGCACTTATATTTCAGAAAGCCATCTGTTTCCTGGTGTGTATCAAAAAAAGCCTGGCCAGCAGATCAAGAGATGTGATTTTGCCACTCTACTCTGCTCTGGTGAGACATCACTTTGAATACTGCATCCAGCTTTGGAGTCCCCAGCACAGAAAACACATGGACATGTATGAGCAGGATGAGAGGATGGCTTCAGAAATGATCAGAGGAATGGAACGCCTCTCCTATGAAGAAAGGCTGGGAGAGTTGGGATTGTTCAACCCGGAGAAGAGAAAGCTTGGGGAGACCATAGTGCAGCCTTTCAGTACCAGTGACACCCACTGAAGCAGCAAGCCTGATACTGACTATCATCCACACTCTTTAATAACTTTTTGTCATCAACTACTTTTGCAGCACAAATTACAAATTCTTATGCTATTCCAGGAAATTTTAGGAATTACAATACTACTTTAGTTTCTCATTCCCTCAGCAAAGGATTATTTTCTGCCTCAACAAAATTCTAGAAATCCTTTACTCTAGCTCACAAGCAGCAGGTGAAAAAAGAGGCATGCTGTTCTACTAATGAATATTATGTCAAGATGTGCAGTCATAGGGGGAGAAAATGGTGAATCAAATTTCACAGGAATGTTTGCATCTATAATTTCATAACTTTTGAGCACTGACTTTGTCACCTTAGTTATTCTGAAAACAAATTTTTTTTAAAAAAAAGATTAGTTCAACTGAAAACACTGCTCTCTATTAAAACATTCTTTTACTGCATGGTAGCTTCTATTACCTTAGAGAAGATAGTTATTATTCCTTTTTGAATGCAGAGATTTGTTCACATCATCTCCGAACTTGTTTACTCAAATGAGCCTCCTGCCCTTTTGAATTTTCTGACACCTATCTTGCTCAACCTATTCTAAACACAGACACACTTTTGTCTACCATTATGACTTTCCTATGCCTACTCTGAATTCTCAGCATAAAAGGTTTTACTCCTTGTTACTAACCTAGTGTCCTGAAAGCTATTCAGTCATACCTTAAGACACCTCCTGCTCTTCCAGAAATGCAACATTTGATTATAAATGTCTTTCTGGTTTCTACAGTTTCACTTGAAAAAATGAATTATTTTAAATTCATCTAACTCATTACAATGCACAAATAATCTTTAAAAAAAAATCAGCATTTTCTTTAGACTCATGATTTCTTTAAGTGGACAACTCAGAAGTACTTAAAGGGCAGTCATATCATTATTTTGTCACATACTTGTAAAGACAACATATAAAAATATATAATCATACTTATATTAATTTATCTCTAACTTTTGTGTGTTACATCCATATCCATCTTTTGAACTCTCTGAAAAGACCATTTACTGGTCTTTATACCTGTAATAGGTAAAGACCATTTACTGGTCTTTACACCAGTAATATATAAAAGCTAAATAACAAAAGTCACAGTTTATACTCACTTAAAAATTCCAACACATTTGATAATAGCAGATTACTATAAAGACCTGAGTAAGTATAGAAACATGGACAGAGTACATCAAGAAAGAAACTGACTGTTAGACTTTCTGACACTATCATTATCAATCTTGCTGAAATGAATTGCCAGTTGTTTAAGCTTTATTAGAACTATAAGAATCTGATCCAAATGCAAATAACTACAAAAAAAATTTGGAGAAGAAAGTATAGAAACAAGATACTTGCCAAGATGTGCTGCATGTCTGAAAAACACCATGTTCAACAAATTAAAGGTGATAGATTTTGCAGCAAAAATGCTAGTACAATTTAGATTTCACACAGAGAAGAATCAAGTCAAAGGGGAGTAAAAGTTACTTTCTCCATTATTGTGGTGACACTACACATGGAACAGTACCTATGTCAGAAAAAAATAAAAACAAGGACAAACTGGAAATTATTCAAACGACCACAAATTCTTAAGTGCTGAAAGGAGGAAGACTTACAAGAAGAAATTAATGGAGCTTTTAAAATTATTATTTATTAAGATATGGTTAGAGAAAAAGACTACTACTCCAGTTATTTTTATGTCCAAATGCTTGGAAACAAAACTCCAGCTAGTATAAATCTCTGCGGTTTATTTGAGATCAGTGTAGTTACACTGACTTATAACAGTAGAGGATAAAGCACTAAGAACAGAAGCAAAATTTAAATTGATATGAGGATGTAGTAAGAGAATTTTAGTAGAGTATAATGAAAAAAAGCCTTTCAAGAACCATTACATTTTAGAGCAGACTCCCAAAAGAACTAGGATAAGGGAAACTACTATGATTAAGAAAGTGAAAAGTGTTATAAATTATAATTCTTAATGGCACAGATGAAGACAATCATCAGTGTTACTGTGGCTTTTTCTTTTCCTATTTCAATATTGTGGGATCAAACAAAAAAGACTGAATTAGAAGATTTTAAGGCTGTGATGTGTTTTTATTACTTTTATACACATTTTTAGATGGTGATAAACACCACAGATTTGTGGTATCTGGAATTATTACTCTGGCATTTATATAAACAATAACAGAAGATCATGCTTTAGAAAACCATGGTGAAAATATTTTAAAACCTCATTAGACATCATTGTCTAATACCTGTTAGATGTAACAGCACTGTCATTTGCAACAATCTGAATTCTGACACGCACTAAAAGGAGGGCACTCTCCCCTTGTGACAGTCATGTAATTTAGTTATTTGTATAGTGTTGTATATGTATTATGTTATTTTTTATATGTTGCCATTCCAGCTGCTAGACTTACAAGTTTGGAAGCTATTCTCTCTTTCACTCACTTTCATCTCTCTCTGCCCTTCTAAAATATAACTGGACTCTATTGTCCAACCAGTTACTAATCCATCTTAATATCTGCTCTTCTATCCCACACTTCCTGAGTTTCTCCACAAGGATGTTATGGCAGACTGTGTCAAAAGCCTTGCTAAGGTCAAGACAGACTACATCCACTGGTCTCCCTGCATCTATCCATCCAGTTACAATAACATACAAGGCTACTAGACTAGTCAAGCACGACTTCCCCTTGGTAAATCCATGCTGACTACTTCTGATAACCTTCTTCTCTTCCATGTGCCTAGACATGACCTCCAGAATGAGCCTCTCTATTGTTTTTCCAGGGATGGAGGTGAGGCTCACTGGCCTATAGTTTTCTGGAATCTCCTTCCTGCCCCTTTTGAAGGCTGGAGTGACATTGGCTTTCCTCCAGTCCTCTGGCACCTCTCCTGTTTGCCACGATTTTGCAAAAATGATGGAGAGTGGTAGGGCGACAACATCAACCAGTTAACTCAGCACTCTTGGGTGCATCTCATCAGGGCCCATGAACTTATGTACATTCAACTTATGTAACTGGTCCTTCACCCAGGCTTCATTGACCACTGGAGAGTCATCCCTCCCCCAGACTCCCTCCCCTTCATTCAGGGGCTGGAGTTCTCAGGGGATGCTCTTACAAGTAAAGACTGAAGCAAAGAAGGTGTTCAGCAACTCTGCCTTCTCTACATCCTCAGTCATCAGGGCTGCTGCCTCATTCAGCAATGGCCCCACACTTCCCCTGTTCTTCCTCTTACCACCTATGTATTTGAAGAAGCCCTTCTTATTCTCTTTTACTTCATTTTCCAGTTTAAGTTCTAAGAGGGCTTTGGCCTTCCTTGTTACCTTCCTACATGCCCTGACTACCTCTCTATAATTCTCCCAAGTGACAAGTCCTTTTTTCCATGAGCTATATACTTCTCTCTTCCTTGAAATCTCCTTCAGAAGCTCCCTGCTCATCCATGCAGTTCTCCTAGCATGCCTTCCCATTTTTTTTTCTCAGTGGAATACATCTATCCTGGGACTGGAGGAAGTGGTATTTAAAAGTTAACCAACTTTTTTTTTGGGCTCCTTTACCCTCCAGAGTCCTAGTCCATGGGATTCCTGCAAGCAGATCTTTGAAGAGTTTCAGTAATTGCAATTATATCATAGTTACGCATCCTAACGTATATCTCTAACTCCTCCTGCTTATTCCCCATGCTCCATGAATTGGCATATAAGCATTTCAGAGAAGGAATAAAGTTTTTAGTTTTCAGTCTTTTCATCCAACCATTTTTGGCCACCTCCGTGGCCACCAACCTACCAGTGAGCCCTGTGTCTCACTCAACTATCCTGGTAATGTGTTAGAATATTTAGGCTTAAGCCTGCAAATTTCCCATAATCAGAATTTCTAAAATTCACTAACAAAACAGATGTATAATTTCTCTGTTTGTTATTAATAAATGACTATATCGTGAAGCTCTGATTAAAAATCTATTTAATATGTTTATACAGAAACCATAAAAACAGAATGTTGCACAATCTGCTTTGCCTTAGTCTTGGCCAGAGTTAAACAAAATCCTGTAATGAATGGTTCAGTTCTAGCAAAACAGCACTGGTGGCTATATAATAAACACTAGCATGCATCTTAAAGGTTTCCTTTAGTTTTGATATAAAATGCATGGCTCTATGGGAGCAGCATGGTAACGGAGGTGGAACTAAACATTGTCTTAATCTCTCAGATGGCCAAAGGAGAGATCCACAGAGTCATAAGCACTTCTACAGTCTTCTGTCCCTGAAGTCATTTCCAGGGAGGAAAAATCAAGGGGTGGTTATATTATTCTTCACACTACTAATAGGTGTAACTTCCTCCTTCTCTGACATCTGGCAGTTATATATAGCATTTTTGTCATTCTTGTCTGAGAGGGAAGGAACTGAAGTAATTCCCTACACTGACAACATCAGGAATCTTAGTATACTGTCCTCAAAAGAAAGTTAAGGATAGAAGCTATTAGAATTCACCTCAGACATCTGCACATATCTGAAAGGAAAGACCTATTTTATTCCTATTTAAATCTATTTGTATAAGTGGATCTTTGGTCTTAGAAGTATGATTCTGATCTTAAAAAATAAATTTTGGAACTTGCATTATACTTCTAATTTTTTGTGTTGTATCTGTTCAGTTTACAAATAACAAATGTTCTTGTAATTGTGCCAGTCTTGCATACTCATTCTTAAATGTTACACTGTGGGCTTTCTTGTGTGTATGTCAAAGAATTGACAGAAACACAGTTTGAAGAAATATACCCAGTAAAATATATTCAGTAGGCTTAAGACTAGACCTAGAGATTCCAACAATAAAATTTACAGCTTTATACAAACATTTTCAATGGAATACATTGGTTTAAATAATCCCAGAATTTCACAGTGGAACATGATTTTTTGGTGTTGTTTTGTTTTGGTTGGTTGGTCGGGATGGTTTTTTTTTTGTTTGTTTTCTTGTTTTGGTTTTTGTTTTGTTTTGTTTTGTTGATTGTTTGTTGGTTTTTGTTTGTTTGTGATTTTTTTGTTTGTATTGGTTTGGTTTTGTCATGATGCACAAGATAAATATTAAATATGTGTGCATCCCCTCAGGACCCAATAAGATCTCAATAAGCTGTCCAAGTGTCCAGAATAAACATAGGAAAATAGCCAGACATACAACACAGATGGCAGCATACTGATGTGATACAGGAACTAACTGTAAACAAGAATCAGAACACACCTAGCCACAGTCACAAGATCCAGTGCAAACACTGTACTTTGTATGTCAGAGATTTAACCATCCTGAATACCATCCCATATTACTGGTGACCTTGGCTGTCCTCACATAGCCGCTGCAACCTGGGGTGGATATGATCCATAGAGCCCTGGGTAGAAGGGCTTACAGTCATAGGAAAGCACCATGTGAAAGGCAGAGGAACTGGAAAAAAAAAAGTTAATATATCATATGATTTTATGTTCAAATTTCCATCTCTGAATTTACAAAGTAGATACTTAATTTGCACAGAAACAGTTATAAGCACAAGTTAAAAATTGACTTTGACATTAAAATAAACATTAATTACTAAAATGCAGAGGTCAGATGCATGGAGTAAGTATCCTGTTTATACAGTCTAATTTTAATTTACAACTTCTCCAACACCAGTCTCCAGGACTCCTTATTTCCATGAGTTATATGAAATAGTAAAATATATGATTACCAGTATCTTAAGCATGCTTAGTAAAACAATATAACTTTTGTCAGTATAATTCTTCAGTAACATTAGGAATTCCAGAACTTAAATTTAAGAATAAGCTTTTAAGCTTAATCAGGAAAAAAAAAAAAACAACAAAACAACACAAAAAAAACAGCACATGATCAGTTTTTAATGTCACATCTCATAAGTTATGTTCATAGTGCCATCCACTGTTAATTAATTTTTCAGTGTGTTCTACCCCTCTGTGTCTGTGATGATAGACATCACAGATAGAGATGGATCTCTAGCTATGACATCATCAAACTAAAAAGCAAACCCAGCTCACTAGCAAGATTGGTCATACAGTTAGCTAGCTGTAAAAATGCTTCTCAGAATAACCAAGTTCTTGCTTCACCCCTTTTTTACTTCCCACATCAGGGAGTCACTCTTCTCATCTATCAGGCTTCTACCTCTCAGGTCTGCCCCAAGCTCTATAAATTAGAACTGCAGCCCCCTTCCTCTCAAGATGTTTCCTCAAAATCAACAAAACTCTTCCTGGATTCCTTCTGCTGACTACATAAATCCCACTCACCATGCCATTGCCTGGGAAGGTGTACACTTGTCACCACCTCCATCTGAGATTTGTCCAATGGAATCTCTGAAAACAACTGTACAGCCCTCAGTGGCAGAAGACAAGGGCTTCACAGCCACTTCCATCACCTGCTGACAGGTGGGGTTGGTGTGGGACAGAACTCTCCATCCTGCAGTATGCTTGGCTAGGCCAGGGAATTTCAGGATACCAAAACAATTCTTTCCTCTTAGGGAAATTAGACAAATAAATTATTTGTGAGGCTACCTGAATTAACACAACAACGTAAGCGACATATGATCACTATGTAGTATCTCATGTAAAGAAAACCACACAAAAGAAAACCAAACAAAAAAATCCTAAACCCAAATTAGTCCTTTTTTTTTTTAACTGATTGAAATTTAAGAAAACGTAATGTTTCTTAGAATTTAGAATTCCTTTGAAAGTTCTGTAAAATCTGTTTTGTACCATTTCCAGAATTAAACCAAATCCAATCATCTTAAGAGATTTGAAGTTTTTTCAATGCATATCCCCATTAGCTTCCTTCATTTAATACCTTTGGACTCCTTGCTTTGGAGTCATTAAAGAAGTACCAGGGAGGTAGCTTAACTGAAAACTAAAAAGGTTTTTATTTCTGGCACCAAACTGCAAACTAAAGTTGTAGAACATTACAATACATTTGGGGTAAGAAATTGAGCTAATCAAACTAAAAAGTTTCAAATGTTTCTCGTAGACATCTTGGTAGCAAACTGGTTTCTTATGTGAATTTCAGATTCTAAAAACAAGAAGCTAAAGCAAGCTGATTTGTTATACAGAAGAGAAGAGAGGGAGATACCAGTAGAGTTAAAGGTCTATATTCTCTTTTCATTGCAAATGAAGATCTACTCCAAAACATTTGGGATTGGGAGCAGCCAAAATCAAAGAACAGTCATCCAGATACACAAGCTACAGAGCATTTAATAGCTCCGTACTTCATCCAGGGACACTACAGGTGCAAAAGTGCTTTGAATGCAACCAGAGTATGTAGTTTTCTTCTGTCACTAGAGTGCTCTTTGGCTGAAGCCCCATTCATCAAGAAAGATGAAGGAATCATACACTAAGAGAAAAGCCAACATGTACTATTTCTCCTTAAGTGTTGACCCTCATGAGGGAATTGTGGGAAGAAGGAAGTTTTGGTAAACTCTTCTCTCAAATACTGTACTATTGTTGGTAAGTAGCTGCAGCTGCAGTAGGCTCTGATCCAATGCTGTCTAGCCACTGAAACTGGGAACATAAAAAAATTAACCAGGGTTGTTTGTTTCTGTTGTTGAGAAGGGACAGATTCAATAGGCAATAAAATTAAGTAAAATGCAGAGAATTGTTATACACAATTATAAAGACAGTATATCATGGGAAATAAGAGAGATTTAATATTTACTCACTAAGCTTCTCATCTTCACTAATAGCATTTGCAGACCATAAAATCCTGCTTTGGATCCATTTTCTGACGTCGTAGGATAGTCTCTGTGGCAAATAGGTAGTTAACCTACTGTGACACAAAAAGACATGAGTTCCAGACTTGGAACCTAGATGCATCACATCCCGGGCAAAAATGTACAGATTTCTTAATCATCTGAATTGCACAAATTCTGGTGGTTTTCTCATAGCTTGCCCTTTCATTGAAAGAAAATGTTTTTATTTTTTCTTTCCTAAAAATATAAATGCAGTCTAAACCACTGTAGTGACATTCTTGTCATCCAGATTTATTTAAAAGTGTCTTCTGCCAACTGCAGATACAGAGAAAATAACTGTAGTGTCTCAGTGAATATATCCATTCTAGCAAGGTTGTGAGAGAATGTGGAAATTGGGGAAAATTCCAGTTTTATTAAGCAGGTAGGAAAAATTGCAACTGAAAGCAAGGTACTTTTGAAAAGCCTTGTTTACTCCTCTCTTCTTTTTGAAAAAAAAACATTTTCTCCACCCTTCAAAATACATTTTTTTACCACAGTCACTACAGCAGATGTTTTCCTGTTCATCCCAGATATCTTCTGTTGTTTCAGGTTCTCTTCCTCTGTAGCAACTGACATTAAGGATGGATAGATGGTGTCTTGGAAGATGACAGTAAGCAATCTCAAAGGTTTTACTAATGCCTGATCTAGCTAATAGTGAAGTCGAAGTCTAGATATGTTAGATATAGCTTCATAAACTTTTGTGAAAAAGCTGTGCAATTTACCTTTTGAAGAAAAATAACAGAGGTTATTAATTCTGTAAGAAACATCAAGCAAGACAATCTGATGTACTGTATGTTAAGTGACCAGTGAATCATATCCAATATTAATAAAACCAGTCAGGGGTGGCCAGCACTATTAACACAACTGTTCTCTGGTTAATTAGACACAATGGTCAAAAGTGAGATTTTGGTGTGTATCACAGTGCTTCCTAGAGTAAACTCAGCAGGTTATTTCACAATGTCAATTATGAGAGATATGATATTTATAAAGAGAGAGTAAAGGTAGATATAATCAATCCATTTGAAAAATGTACACTCTATTTTACATATTTTGAACATATGTTACTAATCATGTTAAAATTAAATTAGTCAGATTGAATACAGTGAGACAAAAGAGCTGTAATTGAATTTTAGAGAGTCTCATGAAGATTCCTCTAGGTTAGGTGAATCCCTAGGATCCAAACAGCATGTTTTATTCTGCTCTTCAGACATTTATTAGCATACAACTGTGCCAAGACATAGGCAGGATGCTTCTGTAACAGAGTATAACCAGATATACTAAAGCATTTTTAAAATAATTGCCTGTATGCTTAACTCATGCTCCTAAATAGATAGACATTGATTCAGTAGATTGCACTGTACAGAATCATTTAGCTTGTCTCCAGCCAGTAGCTTATAGGGAAGCTCAATTCCAAAACAAAGAATTCTAGGAGAGCTTTTAGGGGAAATAATGGTGCTTAAGAAACTGGTCAAAACTCTCTGTGTGTTTTTACCCTCTGGAGACATGTTCTATTTCAATTCAACTCAGCTGTCTTCATCAAGATTTACTAACAAAGAACAACTCTGTGAAAGTGACCACAGTATACTTTAAAACATCGGCAGCAATAACAAAAACATTAAAAAAGTAGTTGTGATTGTGTTCAACTCTAAGAAGAATTACCTAAGAATAATGAAGCCTGTTAACAATATGCTAAAAAGAGTAGCCAAAAGATGATAAAAACTGATAAAAGAGTTAAATCTCTGCCAGTACCATGAGCGCAATCTAGAGACTCTACTGAAGGTAAAAAGGATATGCATGCTTCCTGTCATGAAAGATTTGAGAAAATCAAAAAGGAAGTCATCATGATTAAACAACAGTGAAAGAAAGATTAGTAAATGCAAGAAGGCAAGTTTGAACATGTTGGATTCCAAATATGGAAACTAGAGAGGATAGAGCTTTGGCGGGTTAAATATAAAACCACAGAAAAGCAAAACAGACGACTACTTGAAGAAAGTTTGAAAAAAACCAAACAATAAATATTTTTGCAAAGATATCAGGCACAGGAAGTCTGTCAGGGAGTCCAAAGAGGCAGCAACTATTCAGAGGATAAAAGGAGCACTCAGGGAAGAAACAAAATTAATCCTCTATTTTTGTGATCACTGTGGATGCACATGAAAAGTCTCTCAAGATGCAAACTTTCTTTACCAACACCTCATTACAGGATCTGACTCAAATTTCAGTGTTGGTAGAAGAGGCTATGGAATAAATAGGTAAAATAAATGATAACAGCCTGGGCCAGATGTCATTCACCTAGAAACTCAGGGATAAAATAGCTCAGCCAGTTAAGTGTGATGTTCAGCCCTCGAATTAGAAGTGCCCGAGTGCCTATGGACTCAAAAAGGGCAGGTATGATGCCAGTTTTTAAAATGGGTTCCAGGACAAACCTAATGAGCTAGGGACTAGTAGGCTTATCTTCTGCGCTGACCAAATCGGTGGGAATTGCAGCAAGGAATAGAATCAGCATACACATGAGCAAATGGCAAATCATTCAGAAGAGCTGAAGGCATTATTGGGAAGGGAGGTTTTGCCTTACAAGGCTCTGGGAATTCTTTGAAAGAGGCAACAAGCTTGTTCGCAGGGGACACACACCTTGTGCTAAGGTAGAGTTATTTTCCTTCTCAGTAGCTGGTATGGGGCTATGTTTTAGATTTGTGCTGAAAACAATGTTGATAATGCAGAGATGCTTTAGTTATTGCTGAGCAGCCTTACACAGAGTCAGAGCTGTTTCTGCTTCTCACACCACCCCATAAGTGAGTAGGCTGAGAGTGTACAAAAAGTTTTGAGGGGACACAGCTGGGACAATTGACCCCAACTGACCAAAGGGATATTCCACACCAGAAAGCATAAGGCCACACCTACAGAGAGGAGTGGAAAAGACAGGTGACCCCAAACTCATCAACAAGGTATTCCATCCCATATATGTCATATTTGATATAAAGCTGAGGGATCAGGAGGTTCAGGTCTTCTGCTCTTCTTGACTTTTTTAATGGCCAGCATCCAAGGAGGATTCTGTCCATTCTGACTTTGATTCCGACCTGTGTGTTCCTGAATCCAGTACCAGAATCTAGCTCCTGAAGTCTGCCACTGAGTCTCGCCCAGAACTCCCAGTGCCTGCTCCACAACATCAGTGGTGATGGTGACATAATTATCATCGGGGGGGCTGTGTTCAATAGTGGTTTTGTATATATTTGTATATAATCCATTTTATTATTTTTTTCATTAAAGTTGTCCTAGCTTTCTTTCCTATTTGATAAGTCTCTCCCCCTTATTCCCTTTCTATTCCCCTTTGGGAAGGAAGAGGGGTTAAAAGAGAACTGCCCTGACCTGAAACCTTGACAGAAAGCATGAGACATCATGACTGGATGACAGATAAGATTCAGTGAAGATAAATGTGCTGCACAAGAGAAAACAAAAATGTTAATGGACCAGAAACCTCAGGGATGAGTTCAAGAATTATAGATGTTTCTATGCTCAGTAGTCAGTAACTATCAGAAAACCAAAAAATATTTAAAAGTATTAAGAAGGAAACAGCATCACTATGCCACGGAATAGACTGTACCCCCTTTCTTCCAAAAGATGAACTAGGAGTTACCAAATAAAACTAGTGATAGGTTGGGTCAAAACAGTCAAGGCAACATAGCTGAGCTATGAAGCTTTTTGCCACAAAAATTTCAGAGAGTTCATGAAAAACAAAACAGTCAAGGTCTATTAAAAAAAAAAATATCACCCCTGAGACAGAAATTTAGGCACTGAGACACAAATTCTTGGAAGTCAGGAGAGTATTTTGGGAAGTAATACTGTAGGCTCTATCTCTACTGTATGTGTTGTCCTGAAGACTTTGGAGACACCCAATAGCAGTCTTCCAATATTCTTCCAGTAGATGAGGCTACTGAGAAGACGGGGGCTTGGCCTTCCAACCTGAATGATTTTGTAATTCTATGATGCATTAAGTTTCGTCACTGCTGGAGACAAGCTACTAGGCTACCTGGGATTTCGTCCAATCCAGTATGCCAATTCTCATCTTATACACATCTATATACCAGAATACACTGTTAGACAAGGTCAAACTCAAGCTCACTAGCAGCTCACCATCTCTGCAAGGTGAATGATGCCAAGTGTCACTTATATTTGTAGCTTCAAGAAATAAAATGGTCTTTCTGATTTTTACCTTCATGCTTTCAAAAAGAAAAAATATTTAAGGCCTCACAAATAATTTAGATTCAAATATCATATTTGAGCCCTTTAAGAGAAAAGTAGTATCAGATTAATAATTCATAAACTGAATGCTTATTTTTTTGGTAAACAATGAAGACAGCAGTTTAATTGGGAGCTTAAAAGCCAGTCATGGGACTGACATATTGCTGCCAAAAATGTGACAAGCAAGGAAAAATGGGAGAAGGCACTCTACTGTAAATTAAGACTGGTTTATAGCTGTACAAAATGTCAGCTATAAAAAATATACTATCTGATATACAGGAAGAGATGAGAAGCTGAATGGAAGAATGTCCACAAATGGAAGTAACGGAGAAAAAAGAACTTGTATATTGTCAGGACATGAGACTACTAAAGCTACGTTCATTTGAAAGAAATTTTTTCCCCCAGACTCTTCAGTAAGATATTGCAATACACTCAGACTCACCTTTTTATCTTGGAGGTAGAGGGAATTATTAGGGGACTACTGTTTTAGAGGAGACTAACAGTCAGAGGAAGCAGTTGAGGACAGGAAAATGGACAATCATTTGTATACAACTGATCAGAAAATACTGCAGTACTACTCTAAAAAAAGCAAGGAAAGGAAGGAGTGAAAGCAACAAAATAATGACAATAAAACAGATGTTATAAAATCTAACTCGGGAATGTATTGTTTCTGATCTCCTGGGAAGGTACAGGAAGGGGAAAGTTAAAGTAGGAAAGCAAGTATTTACTGAAAGAAACCTTATCAAACACACAATTAGTCTGAGACATGAAGAGGAGAGGAGGAATGGCTTTTGCTTCATTAGGTGCAAATGAAGCAGAAGTGAATCATGTAAGAGGCGTAACACAACAAAAGGCACATCAGAAAGAATTGGTATAAAGGAATAGCAGAAGTGCACAGGGTAAATCAAGTGGTATTGTTAAGACATTGAGAAGTAGCAGGTGAATAGAGCTGGATGTGAACAGAAAGGAGTTAGCAGGACTCCTAAAAGACAAAGTACTGTGACATTTAAGTCAGACTGAATCCAATGACTCCTAAACCTACAGAAAATCAGCTGTGCAGAATAAAAACTGAGGTTGGCAAATACTCACGAGCTGTGTAAAAACTGCAGGCTTGGGACATATTAAGGATATGCCACTTTTTTTGCTATTTCGGGATTCCTGTTATTTTGTGCAGGAAGATAATCCAGTCAGACTCGATGCTTATAAAGCACAGTAAAATTAAATAATCTGGTTTGAGTTCTCTTGACTGCAGGGGAGGAGAAGGGGAAAGGGCTTACGGTCAGGAATCACCTGGTCCTCCATGCCTCATATTCCTCCTTCTACTGATGGAGCTCCTTACTAGTTGCATGGCCTCCCCTCCAGCACAGAGGAGAAAGGGTAGAAGTGAGTGATCAGACAAGTGCAGCATCATCCCTGCAAGCAGCAGGGCTATGGCTGCCTGTTACTGGGACAAGAAAAATCACTTGGTCCTATCTAAGGAAGACAATGTTTGGATAATCTTTCTGCTGTAGCAAGCCATGATACTTTTGCTCCTGTTGGTTCCAAGAACCTAGCCCTAAAACAACTGGAAGGATGTTGCCTGTTCTCCTTAACTTACTGTGTAATACAATTCTGTGCTTCCTGGACTGCGGAAGTCACCCTGCAGAAAGCTGCTTGTGCTGTGGAAACAAAGCACAAGCAGAATTAATATGGGGTACAAATGATGCAGGCCAAGCAGGTTTGACTTGGAAACCAGGAGTACAATCTAAATACTGTACAAGGTAATGAAGCGAAAGCTCCAAATCTCCAAGTCAGGCAACTTAATTTATGTTAATGGGTAGTAAAGACTGTTGGACACATATCACTGCCACGGCCAAGGGAGACAGGCTGGTGCTAAAGGACAGCTATATGATTAAAAGATTGTAACTGTAAGACCTGATGGAATTAAAGCTAGGGGAAGGAAAGACAGAACGGTTGTAGAGCAGTTTTGTTTTTCAGATTTAGTACAATGATTAGACAAATGTACAATTTATCTCTGAATCAATTTCCAGGTCAAGTGCCCTAATGTGTTTTGATTTTTTTTTTTCACTCACAGCCTTATTTAGACAGTAATAAGAAAACCGTCGAAGTGTTTTTCTCAGTATATGACTCCCTTTACTCCCCAGTTCAAAGCTACCTTAGCACTTACATGTCTAACCTTGGCTAAAATAACATTGGAGGGTTTTCAGAAAAGAAAAAAAAAAAAGAAAAAAAAGAAAAAGAAAAAAGAAAAAGAGAGAATGCTGTTAGTCCCATCAAAGTACTTACCATTGACCTAAACTATTTTTAAAGCACTTGTTTAAATTTTAAAGCAGTAAGGGATTAAGAACAAACATAGGCATTTCTCATCTTACTTGCGTGTAGCTAATTTTAAAGGTCAAGCACAGCTTTTTTGGTCCCTGAAAAAGCCCTCTGCATTTTTGAAAGTTAAAAACCATAGGCCAAATATTCAGTGAATGTAAAATAGTAAAGCTCAATCATAGTCAATACAGGAGGCCAATTTACACTAGTTGATGTTCTGGCTGCTGTTTTGTAAAATTCCAAGACAAAAAGATTACAGTGTTCTTAAAGAAATATATCTTGAAAGAGGAGATGCAGATTTCCCTGATTGAGTCTCTGCCAGAGGGAATAAACTCTTAATTACCAATCAAGACAGTGAAAACAAAAAGTCCAGTTCTTGTGAGGACAGGTATGTTGTTTCTTTTGGTTTGCAATAGGAAGCTTGACCCTGCATGCAAGAGCTATCTGCCAAGGTACACAGAGCACCATTGTTTGAGAATGACATTCCATTAATTCCAGTAAAGCCCTGACTTAACAGTCATTAGAAAAGAATCACACATGCCTCTGACACAAAAGCGCTCTGAAAAGATTTTAGAAGCCCCCTTTGGTTTCCTCTGGACAGAAGAGACAGGTAAACCGCATGGAGTTCCCAAGAACTGTATCAGGAGTTTCCTAAAGTTGACTTTAGAATACGATACTGATTACACAATTTTCATCATAAAGTATACAAAATCTTTTTTCTGGGGTATCAGAGAGGAGGTTTGTCAGTTTTTTAAAAAAAAAAAAAAAGAAAAGTTATAATTCATTTCTGAAGTGTCTTTTTGTTGATTCTTGCTATGACTATGAAAAAAGAGCTCTCTTGCCAGACCTTTAGCTAGTGCAGATCTGAAAGCTGCTTAACATCTGATCCAAAGGCCAATCAAGTCAATGTTATACCTGATCACTAGAACAAACAAATTCAATATGATCAGCCTAATCCTACTGCCACAGAAGGTAAGGATGTAAATTTTCAATAGGAACAGCATCAAATGCTTAGGCTTCTTTTTAGTGCTTAACTGAGTACTTTTTAAGTAATTTCATTAGTTACCATATAATTTAAATTTCCTTGTGAAATGGGCCCATGTGAACCTCATGAGGTTCAACAAGGCCAACTGCAAGGTCCTGCACCTGGGTTGAGGAAATACCCACTACCAATACAGGCTGGGGGTTGAAGGGATAGCCTTTTCAGCAGGGTCTGTAGTGGTAGGACAAGGTGTAATTGTTTTAAACTAAAAAACGACTAGACACAAAGAACGACTTTTTTTACAATGAGAATTGTGAAATACAGGAATGTATTGCCCAGAGAGGTGGTAGATGCCCCATCCCTGGAAACAGGAAAGGTCAGGTTGGATGGGACTCTGAGTAACCTGATCTTGTTGAAGATGTCCCAGCTCCTGGCAGTTTGGTTGGACTGCATGACATTTAAAGGATCCTTCCAATACAAACCATTCTATGATTACATGAATTATCTTGAAAGACAGTACAAACAAAATGTGTAGCTCATTATAACATTTTGCTACCATAGTAATTTTATAACTTTTAATTATTTTATGTCTTCTAATGATTTTATCACTTCTGATCAGCTGCTTCAAAAGAAGATATTTCCAGATCTAGAAGAAGGATTTCTGAATCTGTCTTTTCATCTCTGCTCTTGTGCTGTAATCACTGCAAAGTTTAAAGAGCATATTCATGTGAGAACACTTTATTTTCTAAATATGAACAACTTGTATGTTTGGGTGATTATTTTTCAGAGTGAATTTCTGAAAAGACATGATCCTTCTCAGAAGGCATAGTATTACAGGCTTAAGTAAAAAGAAGTAAGTTTTCTCTCACCCTTCCCCCCCCCATTTCAGCAGTGCATGTAAATAATAGCTAGGTTGTGGCAAGTTTTTAACTTCTGTAATAGAACTGACTTGTAATCACAATTCGAGGGTCTAACACATTAAACACGTGATTACTCTTAACGGAAACTGAATGGTAAACAGAATAGTTATGTAAGGATTGCTCCCAATGAATAAAAGTTGAAAAGTATAGGGACAAATAACCATCCTCCATTCCTGTCTGAGAGGTTTCTAATTCCAAATTTAACAGCAAGCAAGGCCAAACACAAAGATGGTCTATACCCCACATATAATGAGTCTTTCCTAGTAGATAAGCACTCTGAGATAATAATTCCATGTACAGGAGGCATTTCAAAACTGCATTTTACACAAAAGGCAGTTAATTCCTCTTGGTGTATTTATGTTACCATATTCTGCTCTTTGACACTAAAAATGCTGATTGTTTCAAAATTTGTAAAATGATGGTGTTTAGCTTTGCTTCCTGGGCATTTCTGTTCTAAGGTGACTCTCCTCTTTTGTTTTTACTCTGTTCAAAAACACTAATAAATCTGTGTAATAATTAACATACTTTAACATTTTTTTGTTTGTAGTCAGTGATACATACTTAGAGACTGGATTAAATATTATAAATACACACACACAGAGGGAAACTATGTTCTGGGCAAAGCATCTTTATTATCTCTGCTTCCTCAAGAAACAGTACTCATATAAAATGTCACTATATAAGGAACCTCCAGAATTAAAACACTTGAGTCATATGCAGAGATTTCAGCTGTTCTGGCATGCATTTTCCAGCCTATGAAATACTAAAATCAATACTATTCTGCTTTTATGAAAATATTTTTAGGATGTAAAGTCAAGGACTAAGGATACCAGGAAAAAAACAAACTGATGTTTAGTTGCCCATTCGTTAGTCGGGACATTTTATCTCATTATGCATCTGTTCCGCACATTAAATGAAAGGAGAAACAGTAAATGGATATATAACTAGACATTCAATACACTTAATTCATCAAAAACATGTAAGTGTGGTTTCAACAGACATAATATATGTACTATTTATTAAATTCTGGAATATTAATACAATACGGTCTAACAGTCAGACCTTCTGTAGAGAAATTCCTATCTTTTTTACAAAGGGGGAAAGGGTGGAGAATTTTCTGATTTTTAAATTAAGTGACATGTCCTGGGAAAACCCCTAAACTCAATTCTTCAGCATACAAGCAGACCTGAGCTTGAGCTTCTAGCCTCACTTGAACAGCTAGCATCTAAAGCTGGCTTACACAGCAGGCCACCAACACCATTCCAGAAGGCCGAGTCCATCCTGTTTTTCTTTCTCATCATTAAAAGCTTGTTCTTTGCTGAGTCTGGAAAGCAAAGACAATATACACATGTTTTTCCTTCACCTTCCACTTCCAATATCATGGCTCTGAAAGCTTTAGGTCATTTGTAGTTCTGCATATACCTCTACAGAACAGGACAGGTTCACCCTCAGGTTCTTCATGTTCAGCTAGTATTTTAGCAGATTGTTAAAGTCTTCCTAGATAATACAAGTGCCAGAAAAGAAACTGCTTTTTTTGCAGTTTCTAATTTAGACAAACTCAAAGACAGTTTCATGAGACAAAAGAAAACACATTTTTCTAGGATAAATTGTTGATTTGTAGCAGCCTTTGAGGAGGTATTAGAACATTTAACAGAGATACAAGAAAAATGTGAAATGAAAATGGAACATATTAGGCAACCAGGCTGTTTCCAGCTCCCTGTATAGTTATTATAAACCTTTTTCTACTCATCCTGTAGATGTTCTGTATGTCTGGAGACAGAGCGGAGCCTCCTTCCAGTATGCAAGTTCCCCTTGTATATAATTCCTTTTCTGCCAAATAAGAAACCTAAAGACCTAAAGTGGTTACTGAATGCTTATGTAGGCCCAGAATTCCAGAAGTGAATGCTGCCATTTGTCTCTTCCTAATTACCATGAATTCTTCCTCTGTGCATTCAATGGAGATTGGATTAACACAGCTATTCTGTTTAAAAATCAAACCTCAGCATCGTCACTTGTAGTGCCCTAGTAGCTAAATTTATAGTATCTTATCTTGCTGCGGAATCTTTGCCGTGTTCCAGGACCGTTTGTTAATGTCAGTGCAGCCATTGAAAAGGCACAAGTTCATTATATTGTTATTGTACATACAGCATAGCAAAAAACTAAACAGACGGTCAAATTTTGATCATGTGACTATGTACATAAATCAAAGTATTTCCACTGCGTAAAATGGAATTGTTGCAATAGTTCACCAAAGAACTCATTTATTATTGTGGCACCCACAGAAATAGCAGTGGACATGCATGCAGTGAATAGAGTATATAATATTTTGTACATTTAGATTTGTCTTAAAAAGCAAATAGGAAAAGATCAAGAATATGAAGGCATTTTCCAATGGTTTACCATACAAATAAATCTAATATGGACCCTAAACTTCTTAAAATAAGAACTTTAGTTGGCTAAAGGAATTTTTCAATAGGATGAATATATTTTACTTTTCCTCATTTAGCTTTGTAGCATTTTTTCACTACTCCACTTAGTCCAGGAAAACTGGCACTTGTGAAAACAGATTTCTTAAAATTGAGTGCAGTCATTTTTAATTCCATGCTTTGGCAGCGGTGCAGGTTTTGTAAAATGAACAGAGGTGAGACCCATTATTAAATCCATCCTATAACAGTTTCCCTCTGGATCAGAGGCAGGATCAGTTTCCAAGACCATTCTTAGTTCTTCTGTTTCTAGTATTCTTTCACCTTCTCAGCGTGTCGAAGTATGCAGGCCTGCCTGAGGATATCTGAACATGTCTGAAACATCTCAGACCTGACACATGTCCTATCTCCCCTAGACAAAAGCAAAGCACAGAGAGAAGTGTTTTAGACTGTTGAAGATTTGGTTTACATCGCAGCATCAACGAAGGATCAGTCTCTCTTATTACAAATGTATGAAAACACACACATTTTGAAAGATCACTTGTCAGCATTATTGTCTTGTAAAAAGACAAGCTTAAGATATTCTCAACCCCTTTCAACATAATGTAGTCCATTTATAGCTTACCTTTACTATCTAATGAGATCTTTTTCCTGATTCACAGCATAGTAATGTATGATATATGAAGAACTTACAATACCTACTGAGCCTTATGGTAATGAAGAGATTTTCCAGTACCTTGTGCAGGCTAGGGAAAGCTCTTTTTGTCCTTATATCCTTTGCCTCACTCACTACAAGCCACATCAAGCTGTTCTATCGCTGAAGGAATATATAGGATCTTATAAAGGACAACAGTGGCAATGCTTGAGAGGGAAATATTTTTCATAGTTGCAGAGAGGCATCACATACCTGTCTATAGGCACATACTTTGATATTTATTTGGTGAGAAAACCAGAGATAAAAGAATTTCATGCACTAACATTCACCCAACAGCAAGGATTACTATCCTCCTTCTGACAGGACAGCAAAATATGACCTCGATCTCCATCTCTTTCTTCCTGCAAGCACAATGCTTCTTACTACAAGCTTCTTACTACAATGCTTCTTACTACAAGCACAATGTATCATCCTATTCATATACTGACTAAACACCACACAGGTATGATTTCTTCCCCCTGCTCCTTTAAGTCTGATCCAGAATATCAGTCCTGTGTGGTTTGCTTGTTTCCAGGTTTAGATGGCTACTGGCTGGTTTATATTTGTACATCCTTGTGTGAATATTGCAAATCTTATTGTCCTTACTTTAAAAAAATTTAGCCTTTGGCCTACCTGACCAAGCAAACCAGACTTTCCATTCTCTAAAATAAGTCTTCTTTACTGGTATAATTTAATAACCTTTTCTTAAGCCAGGTTTAACAGAACTCTTCATCCATTATTATAGATGAGAACCTAGGAGGGCCTCCTGCCTTGACACTTTCTATTGCTGCAGCTGTATGTATGGTGGACCAGATACCATATCTACCTTTTCGATACCTTCATGTGTCTCTGAAATATATAAAAACACAGATGATCTTTACTTCATTTACAAGGCTTCCTTCCACTGAAAAAGGTCACTAATGAAAACCACTGTTTTCCACATTCCAAGGTTTTCTGCCATTTAGAACTGGATTTAATATTTAATTTTAGAAAGCAAATGAATGTGTTGAAAAAGTAAATGTGTTAGAGAAGATGAAGCAAGCAGATCAAAGCTTTCTATTTGTCACTAGCTGCAGAGTGCAATAGTAGAGCTCCAGGATCTTGCACAGCCAAGGGAACAGCAACAAATTTCAGGGCCAGGGCCACAAGGGAAGAAGTTGGCAAGAAAACACTCCTTCTTCTCCTATGCAAACAAATAGACATACAGGGAAGGGGGGATGGCTAGGGCTCAGTAGAAGAGCGGAGGAAAAAGGGCCATTTGAGCAAAGAGAGTTAAAGCTCCCTGGGAAAGGCTGCCATTAGGGGCAGCAGAATTTGTTGATGCCAATATTTAGCATCTATCTCCTGTCAGATTTAACAGCATCATTTCCAGTACCAGCCTGAAGTGTGCTGTTCGCATCACTACATAGGCTCAGCTTCTGTCCATCAGAAAGAACACACCTCCTTTCATCCTCTTTTTAACAGGCTAGGCTATGATAATAGATAATGAAGTTTATCGGTGTCATGGTATGATTTTCCTATAAGAGGCACAAAGAAGGTTAAATTATTAGTCTAGAGAAAAGATAAGCAGGTATGTGCTACATATGTAACAAATAATGAAGCACCAAAACCAAGATAGGTGCTCTTTTGTAAATTCTACAGTAATTACAGAACACAGGGTAGATAAATTATATTAAAAGGTTGTTTAAAATAAAAAAGTACTTGTATTTTACAAGATGCCTAGGTACTTTGTGAAATTTGTAGCAATACAATAATTAAAGAATAACCAGAAAAAATAAATAAGACTAAAATTAAATGGATAGCAAAAATACCTGCATAACATTTTCTCTCTCTCACTTGCTTTCTTTATGCTTTCTGAAATAACCATTCACTGAATCTAGGACTAAGAGTGAAAATATGGTGAAGACCACTGAGGATGTTGACTGTTAGACAGTATTGCATGATGTGGAGAGAAAGACAGACAGAAAGAAAGACAGGAAGACAGAAAGAGAGACAGACAAAGAAAGAAAAGAGAGAGAAATTGAAGTCATTAAGCAGAGTCCTAGAGTCCTTCAGGGCTGGACTCTGTAGAGAAAGATTTGTCACTTGAATCTGTCGTTCTAACAATGAAACTTTGAATTCATATTACTTCATAAATGAAAGCAGACTGAACTGCATTTCCTTTTAATAATGACTCTTTAAAATTAGTGAATGACTTAATAGATTAAATATATTAAATGAAAATTGCTACTGTTTATAAAATCTTAAGAGAAAAGAATAGGAATATACATCATTCTTTCACCATAGAGGTGGCACTTTTTCATGTCCAATTGAAGAACATTGTAGGGGGTAACCCCACATGAAACCAGTCTGAGAAATGACTGTATGTGTCACAGCTCTCCAGTTTGAATTATTTCCAAAACTGGAAGGCAGGGGGAAAACTCATCTTCACATTTGCTGATTATCTATCCTGTCAGAGCTCAGGGCTTGTGCATGGATTAGTATTGACATCTTAATGAAACTGAAAATCAATGAAAAAATAGTTTATTTCTGTATTTTCTTATTCAAGTAAACAAACAGTAAACTGAACAGTCAGTTTGGGAGATTTAAAGTATCCTTCAAAACTAACTGGAATGCTAACAGTGCCTCTGGCTTTGAACAGTGCCTCTACAGCTTCACTGAAACACCCTAATCACACCAAGTCCTTTCAAATGGAGAAAAAACCACCAAATTTCTACCTTTCTTCTCTCTTTAATTTTAAAGGAATATCTAAAGCAAATCCATGGTCTCCTGCAAAAGGTCTGGACTCACACTGCCTGGTCTCCCCATCCTCCCTTCTTCAGCATTTTAAAAGCTTTAGCTGAGTGTTTATAACAAGTGTAAGAACAAGATAACAAGAGCAGACAGCTTCTCAGTGCACCATAACCTCTTGTTGACACAGTGAAATTTCACTCCGTCAGTGAGCTCCTACACCACAGGACCTTCTAGTCAAGGAGAGAATACTTCAGTATGAGGTCATTTCTGCATTCTCCTTTTCTTTCATGTTAGTAGAATGCTTTGATTAAATTTCCAAACCTCAAAAGGAAGTAAATTACAGAATTAATGTTGACTCTTACTGCACAGGTGCTGTGGCTGGGCATTTCCTGAACACATGTTTTTCGAAACTGTTTTTTTTTTTTTTTCAATATAATTTGCACAACCTAATTTTAGTGCATGCATTAAAAGAGGCAATCCAAACCACATCTTTAGGCCTTGACCCACTCTCTGGGCCCAGGGTTAACGGCAGAGGATGGTTTATGCATCCACATAGCAAACCTTTCTTCCTTCCCCAGAAGAGGGGGGAACTGCCTGCTGCAAATGAGTCCTGGCTTGTACTATTCCTCTGGCTGAGCTCAGGCCTGAAGAACACCAGTTGTCTGGACCAAAAATGTGCCAAAGCAAGTGCTAAAAATTAAATACCAAAGACCACTGCATGCCAGTACTTGAGCCCATGCTTTGTCTTTGGTTTCGTTTTTTTTTTATTAGTGTACATATTGCCAGTAGGTTGGGCAGGGAGATCAAAAAGCAGTAGGGAAAAGAAAGAGCTATTTATGGTAAAGGATAACTTTGGCCCAAGAACAAACATATATAAATTAACAATGAATATATTTGGCTTCAATTTAAAAGAAGGTTTCCAACCATGAGGTGAGTCAAATTCTAAACCAACGTTCCCATAGATGAGCAGGGGCAAGAAACTTAACTCATTTTATGCTGGAACTGGATAAACCTTTTTAGTCCTTTCCACACTCCTAATGTAATTGGACTATATCAAAGAGAAAAGTGATGACATAATATGGCTCTGAAGTCACTGTACCTGGTAACTGTACCTCTCCCTTTCTTCAGACTAAATGCACTATAAAAACAAAAAATAGAGTCAGTTTTTCATTGAACAGGAATAGTCTTAGTAAACTGTAACAGTGAACATTTATATCCAATCCCATTTACACAGTGTTTTGTTTTAAAATGAAACCATTTTATCATGAAACTTCCTAGGGTTGTAATTACTGTGGATAGGATGACATAGATTAATGCATATCAAGAGATGTAGGCAAAAAATCTGGGACCAGAAATATTAATTTCTTATACAGTTCTCATCTCTAAATTACTGAAATTGAAATATGAATATAACAAGGACCTACTTAAGAATGGTAAAAATTATAAACTATGTTATTTTCTTTGGAAATAGAACTGTACAAGGAAAATAATATGGGGTCTTTTGAGCTTGTGTAACTATAACTGATGCATTAGGCTACACAAACTGATATCATGACAGGCAAACAACACTGCCTGACTTGGTGACTGTAGTTTATAATTGTCTTCTTTTTCTCCCAAAGTGAAAAACAGGGCAAAATGTGAGAGAAGTTAAAAATCATAGGAATGTTGAGGAAATAATGATTATTTAATATAGTAACTATAATTCCTTGTAACACTATAGGCACTGAGTTTTACACTGTCCATGAATATGTTTCTTGGAAGTATGAGCTCCAGTACTTTTGAGTCATCATGACAGTGCCTCTGGCATTCCTGTTTAAGAAGTAATGACAAATCTTCCTGTCCCTTAATAACCGGAATTCCAGGATACTGAAATGTTCCATAGTATAAATGTGGGGATAGAATTTAATTCCTAGAAGTCATACCAGCTACAGCATCTTGAAGAAATCAGTATCTGTAGGATAAATGACCACTCTTTTTTTATCCAACAAATCAGAGGGCACTCCACAGTAGATGGCTGGTGTACTTCAGGAAAAGAGCATTCTTCACAGTTAGGACTACTAACTGCACTGCTCCCCAATCCACCAACTAAACCCAGTAAAGAAATGTCTGCAAATTAATTGTCCTCATAGGCTGGATATTCATTTCAGAAAGAGGACAAAGGTGTTATTTGGATGTTGGTAAATTGAGCCATGCTAAACACTATTGAACTAGTAACTACCATGGCACAGTGTACTATTTTCATTGAACAGGTATAGTCTCAGTTTTCCCTGTAAGCAGTGAACACTTATATCCAATCCCACTTATGCAATGTTTTGTTTTAATTTAATTTAATTTGTTTTAATTTACATGCAAACTCAAGGCTTGGAAAATAGACAATGCGTCCTTTCCAATATATACTCTGGTATATATTTTCCAATATATACTCTGGACTCTTTCTGACCAAATGCCAAGAACAGTTGGATGGGCACCATTCATCCCTTCAGCCTCCCTCACCATAGAAGAAAACAGGCCATCAGAGTAATCACAGTGCACTCCAGCAGGTCTCTCTGATCTGGACAACTGTAAAACTTTCAAGATCACACATGTAAGTAATTCCTCAAAAGCAGACGTAGTGTTTTTAAGTGCAATTGCAGATGAATCAGATCCTCTCAGCACACATTTGAAAAAAATCTGTGAGCTAAGACCAAAACCAAAAAATCTTTGGATTGCTGCTGTCCTCTGGTCTTCTTGGAACCCTGTTGGCTGCAAAAACTTTACAAGAGTTTCAAGAAGCCTCACATTTCCATTAACATCTATTAACATCTGGAGGGTCATCAGAAGCCAAAGGAGGATTGCTAAGGATTACAAAACTCAAGCAGCATTAGTTATGTTCTCCATGTATCATTTATCTTCTAGCTGAGAACTCCCTCATGCCAGTGAGATCTTCAGTTGTTCTTCTTAGGATGCTTTATAACTGTTGTCTGTTGAAAAAATAGTAGAAATAAGCTTTCACATAAGTTAAGAAATAGTCACTTTTTAGCAGCTACAACGATGTTTTTACAGGCTTTGATTGAATTTTAAAAGCATTAGTGCAACTTCCTATTTCAGGCTTGTCTTCCTTGCCAAAAAATTTTCTTTGTAAAACAGAGTACCTTTTGCTTGCTAACTATTCTACTGTAAAATCCTAATGGAGATAAAACTGTCATTTTAGTGCAAAGTAAACCAGCAAAGACACTAATAGGCAGAAGCAGTAGGCTGTAGGCTTTCAATTAAAATCTGACATTCATTCTCTCCGTCAATATTTCAGACCAGAATGGTAATCAGATGAACAAAGCCTGCCTTCCTTCCTGTGAAAACAAAGACTACACTCTAGTTTTGTCTATCTGCTTGTCTCCATAGCTCCTTCTAGGCAAACAAATCTCACACACAACCATATAACTCTAGTCTCCTTCACTGGCACTTCTTGAACAGATTTCCAATAGTCTGAAGCCACCTGGCACCACTCCTATGCTGCACTTTGCTGATTCATTTTCCTGCATCTAGCTGGCTTTTGAATTGCACAACTTTTTAAAGAATCATCATAATGAGGTACTGAGTTACTCACACTGTCATTTCAATAAATGCATTTTTTTAAAAAATAAATAGCTATCTCTATTAATCCAGAATATTGCATTTATCCCCAGATGGTCTGCCAATCAGTCTGCCAAATGAACTGGCCAGTTAGTTATTTTACCATATAACAACACCATTTTCCCTAATATCCCAGTCTGTACTAATATATTATGGAGAATCAGTTACACAGAAGTGTCTTTTTCACAAATTAGTCTTTAGAGTCAGATCATGTGAATGAAAAAAATGCATCTGAATCGTGGGCTTTTCTGGTGCTCAGTGAAATAAAAGTGGCTCCATAGTGTTGCAGGTGTCCCTATGGACCTAAGTCTGGCTGAGTCATTCACTTGTGGATTAGCAACGCTGAATAACCACACCACAAGTTCTCCTTGTCATTTGTATAAAGCACAAAGGATGTATGGTGCTTAAAAGAAACCAACAGTCACTTTGGTAACTGTTAAGCGTAAGAAAGCTCAATTAGAAATTCAAAATATGTACTTTGATCCAATATTAAAGTATTAATACTCAGTTGTGGTTGTGCTCTGAGATCAGAATATATGAGTTCTCAATCACAGAATAAAACCTAGTACATTTTGTGGTAACAAAGATAGGGAAGGTCTGTTAAGGACATAGTTATTTCAAAGGACATAGTTATCTCAATGTATTTCCTCAACATTAAAGTAATTCTTTTTTTTTGGAGGGGGGGATATTGCAAGTTTGCAAGGTTTTTCTTTCCTGTAGAGAAGTGAGTCTCTACGATCAAGTACTTCTGTAAATAAAAGCTTGAGGGCACCTTTCAGTTTCTTGGCTCTATATATGTCAATTTCAGCTCTTAGTTTTTATTTCTGTGTGCTTGAAGTAGGTTAAGAAAGCTTGTACCTATTGCTCTATGTCCTTAAAAAAGACCAGGGGGAGAGTTAACTGAGCTAATGCTACAGACTGAGCCTCCTTGCCAGCAAAGACCTCCACACACTCTCAGATGGGATCAGTGTGTTATCTTTCTAACACTAGTGTTTATCTTCACAGCTTAGATTGTTTCATAGGAGAAAATTTTCAAAGCTGGTGCAGAGAACTTTTTAACCCAGCAACTTCCATGGCTGCGGTTGGATCTGTGTACTGGGTTTGTTTTGTGTGGCAGGGTTTTGGTAGCAGGGGAGGGGCTACAGTTGTGAGTCCTCTAAGAAGCTAGAAGCTTCCCTGGCTCTAAGTTTGATCCACTTCTGGTCAAGGTTAAGCCAGTCAGTTATAGTGGTATTGTCTCTGTGATAATGTATTTAAGTATTATAATTATAGTATTTAAGAAGGGAAAAAACCTTCTGCTGAACCTGCAACAGAGAGAGGAGTGCAATGTGGGAGAAACAACTCTGCAGATACCTAGGTCAGGGAAGGGAGGGGAGGAAGTGCTCCAGGAATAAGAGCAGAGATTCCCCTGCAGCCCATTATGAAGACCATGGTGATGCAGGTTGTCTCCCTGCAACCCACGGAAGTTAAGGGTGGAGGAGATGTCCAACTGCAACCTGTGGAAGAGCCCACACCAGAGCAGGTGGATGTGTTTGGAGGAGGCTGAGACCCCCTGGAAAGCCCATGATGGAGCAAGCTCCTTCCAGGACTTGTGGACCCATGGACAAGAAACCCACTGCTGGCAGGACTTCAGAGCCTGTGTGGGACTCATGCTGGAGCAGTTCATGAAGAACTGCAGCCTGTGGGAAAGACTCATGTTGCAGAATTTCATGGAAGACTGTCTCCTATGGGAGAGACCCCACACTGCAGCAGGAGAAAAGTGTGAGAAGGCCTCCCCCGAAGGAGGAAGGAGTGGCAGAGACGTATGATGAACTGACTTCAAACCCCATTCTGTGTCCCTCTGTGCTGCTGTGGGGGAGGAGGTAGAGAACGTTGTGAGTAAACTTGAGCCCAGGAAGAAGGGATAGGTGTGGGGAAGGTGTTTTTAAGATTTGGGGGTTTTATTCTCACCCAACTCTAATTTGATTGGTAATAAAATGATGTTTTTTTATCCCCCAAGTCTGTTTCGCCCATGACCATAAGTAGTGAGTGATCCCTCCCTGTCCTTGTCTCAACCCATCAGACTTCTGTTATGTTTTCTCTTCCCCATCCCACTGGGTGGGGGAAGAGTGATCACTCAGCCATGTGCTGCTTAGTTTCCAGTTTAGCCTAAACCACAACAATCTTATTCTGCATATTCCCAAATTCTAGCTGTTCCAGCCAGCAGCAAAGCTATCAATATGCTGAGTTGGGTCCTTCTTCTCACAGCTGAAGCTATAGAAAGCACAGTAGATATTCCATAACATTTCAGAATAAACAGCACTTAACAGCCATTTCTCACCTGCAGAAGACGATGAGACTCTTCCATTCACACTAGACTGAAAAGGCATCATTTATGCTTCAGTTATTGCTATTTCCAAATATGTGAAGGACAATCCTGCTGAGTAGGTGGAACCAAATCTTGTGAAGAACTGAGAACACCAGCACTATTTCCACAGCTTCCCTGTGAAGAAATGGGTTTTCACAGAATTATGACAGGAGCCTGTGTTCACCCTCAAGCATTATGAAATGTAAATGAGATAGGCCATGAAAAAAATGAATGTGGTTTGCAGTTGTGCTTTGGAAACCTACTACTCAATGTGCTAATGGTCCATGGCTAAACAAATCTCACTTGGTATATCAAAAGTTGGTACTACATTGGAAATGGGCGTGACTAATAAAAACATGGTTTCTTATGGGTTATGGACATAAGTCATTAATGAGTTTAAATTATTAACCTCTGAATTTCATAGAAAAGACTTCCCAAACCATACTGAGGTCAATGTCAGCAACAATACACTCGCAAATCGCCAGTGTAAAGGAAGAGATGAAAAGGGCATTATTCCACTCTAGCTGTCTTTGTTTAAACAAAAGGACAGGTTCAAGAACTCAGATCGGGGATAGAGAGAAAAGGTACTTGATGCCAGAGTGGTAGAAAAACTAAGTAGGCCCAACAGTCTTATCCTCTCTGCATGACTATCCGTAAGGTAACTGGACCCAGGGCATCCACTAAAGCTTTCCTGTCATGACTGACAGTGGACTGTGATGGAGCTCATGGCAAGGAAAGACCAGAAGTGTTTTCCATAAGGTAGGTAACTGCTATGACAGACTGCTCTTTCACACTTCCCAGGGCTTCTCCCCATGAGACTAAACCTATCATCTGTTCTATGGAGGAAATATGCCATAACATTTTAATTTCCTGGCCCTATTTGCTAAATGTGTAGACAGTGGAAGGAGCTTTTTTTGACCACCACTAGGTGATATACAGAATATCTTTTCAGTGAATGTGTTCCTTATTTTTTTATTGTTACAAGCTTCCTCCCTTTCACTGCTTGTCTATTTCTTGAATCATTCATAACCTTTTGAGGAAGAGACCATTACTATATGCATATAAAACAGTCTGACAAAGCTCAGAGGGTAGCACAAGAACTTCTAAGGTAATTCAGTGTGTTAATAATAAAAAAAAAAGCGAAAACAAAAACAAACAAAAACCCCATGAAACCAACCAACCAACCAAAAAAAATACAAACAAAAAAACCCCAAACAAACCTGTAATGAATTAATCAGCAGTGCTATGCTGGAAAATAAAGTTATCAACCCCTTTTTCTGGATTGGATGCAGAGGCACACAGAGATTAGATGTTTATCTGCCCTACACTGAAACCTAAATACACAGTGGAGTTGGCAATGGGTTCAAATTTTTTCTGCACCTGAATAGCTCATCTTGATTTTGGCAGAAACCTAGTCTTTTGAAAATTTACCACTAAATCTAGATTAAAATGAAAAAGACTTTTAAAATGAAATATTATACTGTGTTCTCTGAGCATATCTAATATCGATGAATGACCATGGACTTGGACAGACTATTCTTTCCTCATTCTGCATGCTTTTTAATCATCACCAAAGATTTCTGTCTCTGTAAATGCTGCTTTCATAAACCACTCTTCTTCCCCTTTAATGCACACTCAAGATTTAGTCTATGATAACCTGACAGCTATCTTCTCCGAAGAGGACTCAAATTCTGTCCTTGCTGCTGGGATGGATTTGCCAGCAGGACTCCATGCAGTAAAAATCAAGACTAATACATTATTTACACAGGATGCAAATTGCAATAGCATGTTAAAAAATCTGAAGGATCACCTTTACGCAAGCGTTAGGAGGCACTGCTCAGCAACTTTTCTGTGGCTGGAGCAGGTAAAAGTGGTTTTCAAGCTGTAGCTGAAATGTTCGTTCCAGTGCCTAACTTGTACTCGCCGGTTATGGAAAGGCAGCACTGCAATGGAAATCGCGGAGCGGGAAGTGCCTGCCTGCCTGCCTGCCGGCCTTCCTTCCGTCCTGCCTTCCTGCCTGCCTTCCTTCCTTCCTGCCTTCCTCCCTCCCTGCCTGCCTGCCTGCCTGCCTTCCTGCCGGCCTGCCTGCCGGCCTTCCTGCCTTCCTTCCTGCCTGCCTTCCTGCCT
>JANHFX010017066.1:0-24118 GCA_027560015.1 Chloroceryle amazona
TCTTGCGTGCATGTTGTAAATAGTTTTCTGATACCTTCAGAGATCTCTCTGGTGGGTTTATTCCAGACATTCCCAGTAGATATCCTTCATCTCTCTGTGTTAGTGCACTGTTAGAGAGTCTGCAGCAATGCCTGCCTCCCTGTTCATCATCACTGTCAGTGCTCTTCTAAATACTGGGGGCTGTAACTGAGTTTTACTTTTCTTAACTTTGGAGTAGATGATGGAGGAGCTACTCCAGTGCAAGACGAACGAGATTCAGGATCTGATGTTGAAGATGAAGGAAATGAGCAGCATTCTGGATCTGAGAATGGAAGCTTAGGGCACCATTCGGAGGTACAACTGCAACTTTATAGAAGATTACTCTTTCTTTTTTTTTTTTTTTTTTTTTCCCCCTTCCATTTAGAGGCATTTTTTCTTAACTGAGACTTATGTGTTTGTTTAGTTTTTTTTTTTCCTGTCTGGCAAAACTTTACTTCCAGGAAGAAATGTCAGGTGCTCTCTTGACCAATACGTGCAATTAAGTCTTTTTTATTTTTCTTACATATCATAATAACATTCACTGTTTTGAACTAGAAGAAGTTTAATATTATTAATTTCAATTAAAGGGAGATAAACCTTTTATGTTTGAAATTCTAGACAATGAAATATGAGGAATTTGGAATTTAACAACAAATTCCGCTCAGTAACATGAAACCACACAGTATAGGGGCATAGATTTCCTTACCAAAGAATAAATGCTCTCCCATGTTCCATCTTTGCTCTCAGATGTGAGTGCTGACTCTCAAGTCTATTTTGTGCTGTGTTTTTCACCTTGTCATTCCCAGAGGAGCAGGTTAAGATTCCTAAATTGGGTAGGTTCTTGCTTCCAGAAGCCTACAGCATGAAAAGGGTGGTAATATTTTGATCCAAGCTTGTATTTGGAGGAGAGTCACTTAACTTGTCGATTGACTGTTTTGATTGAAAAGAGATTCTGATAAAGTGAAGGTTCCCTTTAGGTTTCTGAGACAGTTTTGCAGTTAATTTTGAGGATTTTTTTTTTTTGTGATTAGAATTACATCGGGTCTTACTAGGAAAGAATAATTTTGGCCTGTGAACTCATATCTTCTGCCAGTAGTTATGTTATGGAGAACTTTTTGGTACTCATAAAAACTGTGATTGAAGGCATTTCATTCTGGCTTGTGTATTTTGTTGCATTTTATGTAAAGATCAGATTTGACTCTGGGGTTTTAGCGGTTATATATTTTTAAAATTGCTTAAAATGCATCATGCAATATACTGCAGAAGACTGATGTGTCAAAAGGCTCAACACTGCTATGGTAGAACTTTTTCATTCTCCACCTTTATTAAATGCATACTTTCCCCAGTGTTAGAAAGTACCGTTCTTACATTTGCATAAAATGAAGGTTCTTCACATGTATTTGAATTTGAATGTAAAGCCGATTTGGAATTTCTTCCCTTCTAGAAGGTGTTGGTATTTACCATGGAAGAAATCAATTTGGTGCGAGGCAGCATTTCTTATTGTGACAGGATTTCAGGATGGGAGAAATAACTGTTTTTTCAAAAGTATTTAGTGTTTCTGATTAATAAAAAAAGAAAGTGATGAGTGCATAGAGAGTCATTTTGCTGCTACAGCAATATTAAGCTTTTTCTGTTGTGTATGCAAACTTGGTAGTTTGTTCTTACTCTGTACACTTCTGCGGGATTTTAACTTAACTTACTGTGGCAAAGTAGTTGGAAATCTGGCCTAAAGAACAGGTAGTTGACTATTACATCTTCAGCATGCCTTTTTCAGATTTAAATGATCGGAGAGTACTAGGAGTTCTTGTCGTTAACTGATCCTCTTCATGTGCCTGCATTATTTTAAGGGCTTTGTTCTGTGATGGATGTTTAATATTCCCCTGCAGATAAAATACTTCAGAAAGTCCCTTTTTAATAAATAAATAATAATTAAACACCCCTCCCAGATAAACCCAAACAAAACATCGTACTAAACCACCTTTCTGTCCAATGTTAAATATGAACCTTCAAGCCTTAGTGCTTTATTTGATTCAGCTCAAGTCATAAATATTTGAAGGAATTTGTTTTGTTCTGAACTCTAACATTCATAGTTTTCCCAACATCAGATTCAAAACACAGCTCAAAATGCAATAGTGTGGAGCAGCTGTCTCTGAAAGGAGTACCTTTCAATGATTTATCATATTACTTACCATAAATATTCTCTCATCCTCTTATTTCCTTCATCTTTAGGAATGTGTGGGAGGAATGACACTCAAAGGTAATAAAACCTTTGAGACAGCCTAATCAGTTAAGTCTATTTAATTACTATTTCGTCTCTAATTTAGAACTCGGATATAAAGTACAGAAGTTTTAAACTTTCAAACTTTTTTTTCAGGTTCTTAACTTTAAAGAAAAGGGGAATCCTGAGGAATTACTTATGTAGGTCTCAGGTATGTGGGTTTTTCTTTTCCACAATTCTTTTCTGGCTTTCCTTCCCCCAGTCCTACTTTATCTATAAATGTTCTCCTTGATGTCCTTACCGATTCTGTTTAGACAAATAGAATTAGATAACACATAGTTTTAGTACAGTAATGAATATGAAATCATGTTTACAGTGTTTGGACATGTCAGGCTCATATGGAAATCTTTAATGACTTAGGTTCTTACACTGTCACCAAGTCGCTGCTTTCTTCATGAGTTACTTTATGGTTTGACTGTGACTTAACAAACGCATACAAATATTTGCCTTCTGGAAAAAAAGAGACACTTGCTGATCTGCCTGTGGTGGTTATGTATGCCTTAGTTTAACAGTTGTCATTCATGAGATTGTAGTGGATGGGTCAATTTCGTTGAATTTACTAAATTATTAAAGTAGTAACTCTTAAAAGTGGCTGCATGTTGATCCAATAGACTACTTGCTAACTGAAATTTTGTGTAGAAGAATAACACTGTAAATTTGATTTTGATGAATTCTTTTTTTTATACTGTACTAAAGCCTCATGTTATAGAATTTTCTGTTCAAAAAAAAAAAGGACATCTCAATTCAAATGTTTATAGATAAAGAGGAGGAAGAAAAGAAAGCAAAGGAATTAGAGAAAAATACAGTGGCAATTACCTGAGACCTACCTGTTTTTGGGGATGTCTGAGCTTTTATTTTAATTAAGTATTTGGAAAAGAAAAAGTAGAAAATTTTGAAATTACATATTTGATTTATTTGAAAACATCTTTTTAGAGACGAACTAGTAAAAAAAACCAAAACAACCCGACAAAAAACACAAGGTGGGGAGAGATGAAAGACTGCTACAGAGTTTAGTAATCTTACTGTGAAGTTGCATGTGCTTCATATATCATGTATGTTCCAGAGCATTCACAGACGCATTAATCGTATTCAGAAGACCTTTGCACTGGTGGCTGTGGACGGGGCCTGTCTGTTCTGCACAGGCTCCTGGCAAGTCAGCTCTGTCTCAGCTCTGCTTTAGCAGGTGCTCTTTTATGTTAATGTGCTGAGTCTGAGGGAGTGTGTGTCATCTCTTTTTGGGGCTTACTGGCTTGACTGATGGAGCAGCGTGCTATTTGTGTTAGCTCTGGTTGTGCTTTCCAGACTCGGGACTAGAGTAGATGATGCCTGTTTGCCCAGCCTGTTTAGGGGCACCTGTATTATTTAAGTGGTTCTTCTGTAGGTGATTATATCTGGTGAGAGTTCAGCTGCTGTTATCACTGGGTTCTGTGGTGCAGAGCACTGTACAATCACAATGTAAGCTAATTAGGATGCACATCTGCTCTCCCTCCCCAAACATCTTTGTTCTCAAGCATGATTGTTGGTTTACAGTAACAGATTAGAGATTCAATATATTGTGAAGTGCTTCAGTAATAACACTGTATAATTATAATGACTTCTTAACAAGTATTTTGCATAGGAAATTCCTTGTAATTTAGTAATATATTCAGAACAGGTGGATATATAACCTGCAGCCACACTTCTGACCTTAGAAACATGTAAGAACCATTATGGATTCCAGGGATTTTTTAAAGTTTTGTTTACTTGTTCACCAAAGATTTTCTAGACTGGCAGTCTGGAAGATGGTGAGCCTAATAGTTTAAATAGAATTATTTGTATTGTTTTCCTTGTGTTTTTTTCAGCAAAATCCCTTTTTACTGCTGATGTAATTACCAGTGCCTATTCAGCACTAGTCATCTGAAATCAAGAGATGACAGACAAACTCATGAAAAACTGCATGTCAGGAAAATGTTAAATTATTTATATTATTATAAAGATCAGTTTCACTGTAGATGTCTGCATTTCAGTACTTCTTAATGACCATACCTATAACACTGATGTAAAATGTGCTTTGCCTTCTGTTTGCACCTGCAGTTTTCTTTAATCTTACGTAATACAGTCAGAGAGAATATGTCACATACGTATGTTGTAGTTTATGTGGGAGATAATGGGTGAGAGAGTGCAATTGAATCAATTTTGTGGTAAGGAAAAAAAAAGGTAATAAATGAAATCCTACGACTGCTGAATGCAGTTGTGTGTATGGTCTTCCTCAGCTGTGCATTCTCAATTCTGTAAAATATGAAGATTAATATTTAATGCCTTAAAATTCTAAATTCAGGTTTTAACAGAACCATGTTTCCTTTCTGTGAGGAGGAATAAATAATGAGTAATACCATCAGCATGATTCAGAAGGCTAGTGTTGCTGTAGAGACTGCAAACAGAGGGACAAGCAGTAGAGAGAAAACTACTGACTTGGATTATCACAGCAGCTGTTTTGTAGCTGGCATTGAACAGCATGGACATAGTGGAGTTGTATTCGAAGTGCATGTTTTAAAATTATATAGTCCTCATTTTTTTTCCATTGTGCAGTAACTTTCTATTAGTGATTTCTAAAGTAATTCAGAGTTTATTAGTTTGAGTGCTAGCCAGAGAAATATGTGAAGTCCAGAATCTTAAAAAGCACTATTATTTACCACTGAGTATAATCCTGGAGGAAGAAGTTCCTAAAAGCAATTAAAATTAATTTCATTTAAAATTCCTTCTTAATCATGTGCTTTAAAGATCAATAGTATTGTTTGTTGTAGGCGCAGGACAGGCACACCTGCATATTTTATATGACTGAATATGTGAATAGAATGACTATAGAAACTAAAAATAGAAAGTCTGTCTTTCCAAATAAATGAAATTGCTGACAAAAAGAGATTTGGAACCTCCAGGACACGCAGGTCTTGGAAGTATCTCCTAGGACAATAAATACTCAGTTTGCAAATGTGCTAGTGCAAGGAGTCTATATCAGAGATAAAATGACTCCTGAGGAAATCCTGGCAGAAGAGTGCAAGCGAATATGTAGAAAAGAACTTCCTTTTACAGTATTGTTCTTTTCAGTTGAAAACAGGATTATTGTGACTGAGAGGTGTACTGAGTTAATAAAATGAACGTTCTGGTTTCTCAGGTAAATGCAATTGAGATTATTTTTTTTTCCCCCAAGTAAAAATTAGATGTGGTAGGAAAGATACAACAAGATGTCAATAATTATATTAACAGGTGGCTTGTGAAAGGTTTTTGCCAAAAATGGAGTATGTGGCTCAGTGTTTTTTTGCCATGTTAGAAAAAAAGATGGGTTGTGTTTCAGTTCTGAAGTTTTAAGATCAGTGTATTTGTGCATAGGTTGTCTCGGGTGTCTGGATAGGCAGGGGAGCTATCACCTTTGGGGAGAGAAAGGCTGAATCTCTTACATTATTACATGTTGAAACACAAAATATTTTAACAATAATACTCTGAAAGGTCTAACTAAAACTTTATCCCTGGATTTGGTAGACTTTTGGTCTTGGTGTGTTCTTGCAAGGAAGGAGAGGGCACAAGCTCTCTTGAGCTTCACTTGGGAAGTAACGCCTGTGCAGTTTCTGTAAAATGTATTTCATGCCAAAAAAATCCATTTGCTATCTTAAGAAAGCTGCAAGTGTGAGACACTGGTTTTTGTCTTATTACCGTGAATTTGGATTAAAACACTTTGAAGGCGTGACTTCTTAAAATAAAAGCACTAAACGTTTACCCTTGATGGACTGGACCCTTCTTAGTCTTGTTCTAGTTGCTTTTTAATTCTGTTACCATTTCTAAAATATGATTGAGCTGCAAGGTGGACAAACTCCCATTGATCTCTTTATATTTTTTTCTTGATCTGAAGTATTTGATAGTCCTTCGATGCAAATTGTCTAATAATTATTTCTGTATAGAAGATACTTTGGTTTGTGGTACCTTGGGTAATCGGATGGGAGGAAGGACAAGAAAAAATTCAGAACTTTTTTTTTGTTTATTTTTTAAGGTTGTTTTTGCTTAGTTGCCTGAGATTATTTTCGTCTTTCAGAATGATCACAGCGATGGAGAAGATGATGGGCAAATGGGAGAACCTCATGAGACGGACTCTGAAAATGAAGATATTCCAAGGCAAAAAGACAGTGACTCAGATAATGAGGAGCCTCCAAATAACAATGTAAGTGATTCAGACAATGAAGCAGCTCATGGAGGGAAGGACAGTGATTCTGATACTGAGGACCGTCCAAATCGGCATTTAAGTGACTCTGAAAATGAAGATGCCTTAAATCATCGAGCAAGTGACTCTGAAAATGGAGAACCTCACAGGGATCACAGTAGTGATTTTGAAAATGAGGGATCACACAAACAGCCTGCCAGTGACTCAGAGAGTGAAGAGCTTCAGAAGCAGCCAGCCAGCGACTCAGAGAGTGAGGAGCTCCACAAGCAGCCAGCCAGTGACTCTGAGAGTGAGGAACTTCAGAAACAGCCGGCCAGTGACTCGGAGGGCGAGGATGTTTCCAGACACAAACGAGAAATAGAGTCTGAGGACAGTGATGGGGAGGTCAGGAAGGAGGAGGTGCAGAACGATTCTCATCATTCAGATAATGAACATGTAAGGGAGGGATTTCAGGGCTCTGACAGTGAAGAGGAAGCTCCAAAGAGACGGAAAATATCAGACAGTGATGAAGAAGAGAAAGAGGAGGAGAAGACAGTGAAGAGGAAAACAGCTATCCTTTCTGACAGTGAGGATGACAGTGAGAAAACACGTAAGGAACTGTAATGTGAAAATAATAATGTGATATGACAAGCAGTTGTGTTAAATACTTGTTTTTATGTGAAGAAAGCACCTAAGACAAATGTGCAACCATAAAGCAAATTTGTTTTTAGAGCACAACTGCATTTGTAGAGACTATTGTTCTGACTGCATTTCTGTGTGAATGTGTATCTAATACTTGTGAGTAATAAGTAGGCCTAATATAAGTAAAAGAGAAGACTGCAGTGATCTTATTTTATACTGGCATCTGTTGCGTTGAGTCTTCCTGTTAAGTCTTTTATCTTTGTTATTTCTCTAGTTATTTTTTCCTTTTTTTTTTTTTTTTTCATATGCTGGGCGTGCAAATCAATTTTGAAATTACAAGTTCTTACAGATAAGCCATGGTGAATGGGAACTTAAGTTACTAATGGAATAAAACAGATTTTAGGATGGTGGGGGTTTTTTTTGAGAAACAGCAGTGATTTTTTTGTAGGAAGCTTGTCAGCTTTCCTCCTGTCCAAATCGAATTTCAGATCATAGTTTTTTGAGAGTTCCAGGTGTCACCTCTGTTACTAGGATGTGTAGTAATGCTCTTTTTTTCTTGGCAGCTGCAAAAAAAGTACGAATCCTTTCTGATGTCGAAGAATCGGATAGTGATGCTGCTTCAGATAAATCTGACAAAAGGAAGAAAAATATTGTTTCAGATAGTGAGGAAGAAGAAGAAGAAAGAAAAGAGAATTCTGGGAAGAAAAAAGAAGAGAAAGATCTGTTTGGCAGTGACAGTGAATCTGGAAATGAACAAGAGTAAGTGCTTCTGGGAATGAGTTCCTTAGGGTTCCAGATAGTGAGACTGTGAATGGAGACTGATTGTCACCTTCATTGGTGGTGTGAAGAGGACAGTTAGCAGTAGATGGAGAATGAAAAGTGGATCTGTACATGGTCATTAGAGATTTTGCAGAAAATGCCCTTTTTGCTGTTGCAGTCTAAATGAATAAATGTTACTGTTATTTTCACAGGAACTTGATTGCAGATATATTTGGAGAATCCGGTGACGAGGAGGAAGAGGAATTTACAGTAAGTGTTACTGTAGATGTCTCATGTTCGCTTGCCAGGTGTAATCTCCATGGGAAGGTACAGCATGACTTGTAGTTTGAGCTCATGTTCAAGAAACGCTGTATCAGGAGGGAAGCTGGAATCACCGAGGTAGTCTTTGGTTTAAATAACATTGATATCTCTTCTGTTGGGAGAGTTATTGGTGTGAAGGTCACAGGGGGAATTAGGAAGCCTTTGTTTATTCTAGATTCTCTGCAGACTTGCCTAAACTTCTTGAGTATCAGCGTCAGGTGCTTGAATAGATGCTCAATCCATACGCTCATTTGCACTGTCTTTACCCATCAGGGTTTTAACCAGGAAGATTTGGAGGAAGAGAAGGGTGATGCAGACATGAAGGAGACAGCGGATGAATCGGACTCTGATGACAACATCAAAAGAGGGAAACAGTAAGTCAGTGTATTACATACTCCTTTATTAATAGGAAATGCAAGATTTCGGTGAAAGGGGTCCTCCAAAGACTGGCTTCTTAGTTTAGAAAGACATGGCACGATATTTGTACAGACACTGTGTCCGAATAAACTACACTAGAAGGTCCTGTCTCAGCTTGTACAGTTGAGTCACTTGGAAGTCCATAGCAGATTACCTGGGCTGCTGCTTCAGAGAATGGTATTTCATGGATCACACCAAAATATCAGTGAAATTAGTATCTAATCAAACAAGCATCAAACTCTACTCTTAGCAGTTCAGAATTGGAGTTGCAGATGTATTTCTCTGCTGGAATAAGGGATAAGGTATGGCAAGACTTGCCATCAGCAGGTCCCCTGTTTCCTTTCTGTCCGCTCCTGTACCATCAGAGCAGTGTATTGCAGATACAGGAAAGCTAGATCTTTATCTTCAGTGATAGCTTTAGCACATTTTGAACACCAAATATTATGTGCCTCCCTTATTGGTGGATTTTTGCAATGTTATGCTACAGAAATAGAAAATTACTTCTTACAAAGTAACACGAGCCCTCTTCCAACCATCAGCAAACTCTCCTCTTGCATTTCAGTATGGACTTCATGTCTGATTTTGACATGATGCTGCAACGAAAGAAGAGTATGAGCGGCAAGCGTAGACGAAACCGTGATGGTGGAACTTTTATTAGTGATGCAGATGATGTGGTCAGTGCTATGATTGTGAAGATGAATGAAGCTGCTGAGGTGTGTTTCTAGGCTCTGTGTGTTTTCTTGGCACACTGCCTTTTTCAAGAGCTATGTTTAATATATTACTGTGCAGGGGTTATTGGACTCTTGCCTCTTGTCAGTTTGCCTTGGTTGTAGTTTTGAGTAGCAATCAAATTAACGAACAGCACTGCAAAACTCATTAAAGCTAATTGGGGGGAATATATGGAACTTTAGAAAGAGCAATCTTACAAATAGCAACAACAACAAATCTTTCTGAGAACAAGATAAGAAGGATGATATGTTTGGGGAGGAAGGGGAAAGTGATATAGCAATCTGGGAGACACCTGGGTCTTTCCTTGGTCTTGACAAGAAAGTCTTTCTTGGACAAGAATAGCCAAATGATTTAAATGAAGCCATAAATTTTGAAATGCTGGAGAAAAGGAAGATCTGAGCTCCAGTATTGTGGTGCCTTCAGTTCTGTAGGATGTGCCTGTCAAACCATTCTGGGGCATGAAGACGGCAAGAAGGGGAAGAATCTCCACCCTTGCAATAAAAAAAAACATTGTGCAGAAAGAGGCCTTCAATGGATTAAGATGACTAGAAAGGAATTGCCACAGCAGGACATAAATCTGTTAATTGTAATAGGTCTTTTTGATGTGGGAGTCCAGGTACTGAACAGATAGTGACATTATGGCCTTGGGTGATAGTCACTTTGAAACCCAGACTTTGTGCACACAATGCACATTTGTGTGCTCTTAATTTGCTTGCACTGTGACTTCATCCTAAACCTCTAGGTTATGCAGTTACGTTCTTAGCGGAAGTGAATATATATTTTCTCACTTCCCATTGTGGGAACCCTTTTTTAAAGATAATTCATTATATAACATGTTTGGGGGCTGGAGGAAGATTGAGCAGGCTACAAAGTTAGTGTAATTCTGCCAAAGTTGTACTTCTCATTGAATAGACTAATCTCTTTCCTGTAAATGTTGCAAAGGGTGAGAGCTGCTGATTCCTTCTGATTAACTTGCACTGTTTTTATAACTTCCTACAGGAGGATCGACAGCTGAATACACAAAAGAAACCAGCACTAAAGAAATTAACTTTGCTACCAACTGTAGTTATGCATCTTAAAAAGTGAGTTGTCATTCTTCTGGTTAATTACCATCACGGAGAGTATTCGGAATTTGGTAGATTATACATGGAGTAACATTGCAGTGGGACTGAGTATGCACTGAAGAACTTTTTTTCTTCCAAGTAAATGCTGGAGCTAGGTGGCCTCAAACCCCCAAAAGTTATATAATTTTACCAACTTACTATTTAACATGAAACAAACTCAAATGCACTATTGTGCTGAAGGAACATCCCGTCTTAAGATTTTGAGGTATTCTGTGACTTTGTGGCTTCTCTTTAAACTTTCTAGGCAGGACCTCAAAGAAACTTTCATTGATAGTGGTGTTATGTCTGCCATCAAAGAGTGGCTTTCTCCTCTTCCAGACCGAAGTCTGCCCGCACTAAAGATACGAGAGGAGCTTCTGAAGATCCTGCAAGAGGTTTGAAACTGACTTTTCATCTGATTTGTTTCATGGCTTCTCTGTGTGGTTTTATAGTCACATGCTTTAGGGAAGTGCTTGGTGATAAATGTGTTACCCGTGGACCATGCAGTGAAATACAAAAAGAAACAAGCTGCAAAACAGATGTGTTTATTCTAAATTTACATCATTTACTGAGTCTTACCTTGTAGACATGCTGTCTACCTGAACAGGGTTTGTCTAGGGTTCTTCAGGCACTTAAATTGTTGCTATGGAAATTCTGCCTGTGTTCACAAGAAAGCAAATAGCTGTGCTAGGAGCTGGCCAGCAGACATTTCTGAGAGTCTCGGGTGAACTACAGCTGTGAAATTCTCTGCCTTCTCTCAGGGAGTTATGTGCTGTGGCATTTCTAGATTCTGGATAAAACTAAACTGCTTAGTCACCTTCCCTCATTCTCAGCGGCTCATTCATTGTGATATATCACTTCAATTTGTCTTTGCTGCCTTCATAATAAGCATGGCACAGTTGTAGAAGTGAGCTTCTTACAGCAGCAGTAGCTTGCTTTGACCAAAGTTTTAGAATTATTTCTCCTTGCTGAAAATTGGCAAGCATTCTGCCTGTATTTAGGTTATTTGGCCATGCCTGCCTGTTTCAGGTTTATATGCAAAGTTCAGTGAAGAGTCATTTGCTGTGTATCCCTCAGTTTTTCTCTCTTGTGGTCCCTTCTCTTTTCTGGCCTATTAAGATGTGCAGTGCACTAGAAAGCCTGGTGTACACAGTGTAGAATTCTAGTGTTTGTAGGTAAGCTTGAATGCTTTTGCCACGTAAGATTTTACCTATATAAAATGAATACTTGGAAGCCAGTAGTACTTAATTATTGGGTAATATAAGCAAAAGATCATTTGAAGTAAATAATTATGGAAGCTTACTTAATTTTGTGTGTAAAACCTAAGAATGTTAAGGCAAATTTTTGTGTCTTCATGTTTGATACTTTAACCATTCCTTCAAGGAGAATGAAAAATGCCAATTTCTTCAAGCTTACTGTAAGGACGGGTCTTGGTCTTTTTGTGAAGCTCAGTGTTGCCATTAATGTTCAGACATAGTTTCTTGCTATTTTCTGACTTTTCCTTTACCCTGCAGCTGCCCAGTGTGAGCCAAGAGACCCTGAAGCACAGTGGCATTGGACGAGCTGTAATGTACCTGTACAAACACCCCAAAGAGTCAAGACCTAACAAGGATATGGCAGGGAAGCTAATCAGTATGTAACCTCCCTTTGCCTCACATCAGCGAGATTTCACTGATAATATAATTTTTTCATCCATCTTTCTGTTGAATGTTTTCTACTGTGATCTGTAGTAGAATTAATGTAGGAATCTCACTAGTTTGTTTAATCTGTTCGTAGAGCTCTTAACAAACCCTGTTAACATTAACTTCTGCATGCACCTTTTCCTATTTCTTTCATTCTTGTTCTGACCAGAGGATGGCATTTAATTTGCCCAGATTCAATCTTGGCTAGTTGTCCAGAACTTATACAGACAACAAAGGTGGGAAGGTGCTGCCAGAAGACTCTTTATTCCATGGCCTTGTGAGAAATCTTGAGTGACTGAACATTTATTTCTTAGACATCTGTAGTCCATGTGTAGTGCATTCCATCCCAAATGACTGCAAACTCATTATAAACTTGCTACATTCTTTAGGAACTATTTTGGATATTTTTAGAAGAGAGTTTGTTCTGGTGTGCAGGAGACACTTAAGTATTGAAAAAGCTGACAAAGATTCCAAAAGAGCAGGCAACAGCAACAGACTTCACAGATGAAAGCTCTTTCTTACTGTCTGTGAGGCTGGGCTTCCCTTGGATATTAAGCACTCAAAAATGACTTGTTTGGTTTGAAAAGAAGCATAAATTCTTGCCATAAACTTTGAAAGCTGTGTTTGTTCGCCGGAATGGTTTGGAGATAGACTTCAGAGGCCTAGTGTTCATTAAACGTTTTTGTTGTTTTGTTTTTTTTAATAGATGAGTGGTCTCGACCCATCTTTGGCCTTACCTCAAACTACAAAGGCATGACAAGGGAGGAGAGGGAACAGAGAGATTTGGAACAGATGCCACAGCGAAGGAGATTGAGCAGGTAGGAGTAGCAGGCAGAAAAGTGAAATCCTTCTTTCTTTCTAAGACTCCATTGAGGAAAAACAAAGTGGTGTGTAAATATTAAGGGAAATAAAAAGATAATAAGTTAGAGCCTCTCTCTTTTACCACATTGACTGTTTTCTAAAAGTACTCTTTGTCTATAGATTTGCCTATAAAATTTTATTTTTCTTGCAGCTCTGGTGGCCAGACTCCCCGCAGGGACCTGGAGAAGGTGTTAACTGGAGAGGAAAAGTAGGTTGGACTTTTTTTTTAAATTTTGATTTGAAAAATATATTTTATTGGTACTAACAACATTCAGTTTGTTTTGAGAGGCAGTAGTTATGCAGTGTGTCTCAGGTAGAACACGGTAATTGTACTACTTTCTGTATAAAATTTGTCTATAGCAGCCAGATCTTTTGTTTCTGCAGGGCTCTTAGACCAGGAGACCCTGGGTTCTGTGCCCGTGCGAGGGTGCCGATGCCGTCCAACAAGGACTATGTGGTCAGGCCAAAGTGGAATGTGGAGATGGAGTCCTCCAGGGTAAGCATTGCTGTGTGGTGATTAGCTTAGTCTCTGATTAAGCCTTATCACTGTCATTTAACCATACAACACAGTAGTTCTTTGAAGTATCTTTTCTAATTTGAGTAGACAGTAAGTTCTTCTATCAACTGGGCTGTTTTAAGCTCAGCAAATACTTTCTCTTGGGTAAGATTGCTTCTTTTGCCAAAAAGAGATTGTCATGTTAACTGTAGGGTTTCTTTTATTTTAGAGCATTTTGAACTAAAGCTGCAATTCATTGTGTTGTCCATGATATTTTTATACTTCTCCCAGTTTTTGTATCATACTTTCCTGATAATATTCCAGTTTGGGAAAACTTTGAAGTTTTGGTGTGCATTAACAGTTCAAGTAGAGGCCTTTGTTTTGTTTTTATTTGGTTCGTCCATCTACCTTGTACACTTTAATTTATGAACAGAGTACATGGTAGAACACATGTAAATGGAAGAAGTAATAATTACTGTGCTTTCTGATGTTTCTTCTGTGCATTAACTGAGATGTTGTTTCTAGCCCGGGACTATTAAGAGAGGTATTAGTCGCTTGGAAAAACACAAGAGACGGTTTGCTGAACAGAAACGACTCAGCAAAGTGCATCGGGCCATCAAGTTCAGCATTGAAGGCAACAGGATGCCCCTGTAGCCATGACACTCTGCCTTCCCCAAGTTTGAGAGGTATCCCTCAAGGGAGGTGTGAACAGTGCATGTGCTTCAGCTGTTGGCAGTTTGCACATACAGGAAAGGAGTGTGTACACCCTAACTTAAACTTGGAAAACTCTCCTTGTGTTCACTCATGTCTGTACTGTGACCTAAAAGGGAACTTGTACAGGAAAAAATAGGCTGTACCACAAAACACCTGCTGTGATACCTGCCTTGACAGCTTCGGGTACCCAAATAACAGGTGTTAAATGAAAATACCTGTGCTCAGAAATAGCCCTGCACCACCTGTGGTTTTGAATGCAGTTCTGACTTAATTAGGTTCTCCAGGTTTACCTGAACTGATAAAAAGGAATTCTTAGCCCTTAGTACAGCGCCTTGTGTCACTGTACACCAGTGTGTGTGGCTGATGTTCTACTTGTCCAAAGAAAGATATTTTTCACATCTAGTCTTTCAAGGAAGTTGCATGATGTGACACTCGAGGGGTGCTTGACAGGAGGCAGAGCATGAGACCTCTGCAGACTAGTGGGAGAAGATTCTCCTGGAGGGAATGCATCATAGAGGGAGATCAGTCAATGACTGATACTATTTTGACAGTTTCTGGTCTGCATTTCAGTTCTGTGAATAGGGTTGCCATAAACAGTGACAGGAGGAGGCTAGCACAGATGGTAGATAACTGTTGAGTTTAAGCTTCATATTTATTTGTTTTTTTAAATAATATTTTTTTTTTTAAATCACTGTGAAATTCCAGATACAATCTTGAAGAATAGTGAGCAGTTTTTGAATAAACTTTACTTAAAATCATTGTCAGGTAGACCTTCTCAGTGATGGGAACAAGAGGTTCAGTTTCTAATAGACACTTTTTGTCAGATATTATTATGTTCTGGATATCTCTGTTCTCCCAGACTTAAAAGGTGTGAAGTTTCCATCATTTATTGTTCCTGTTGTCTAGTTAGTGGAAATTGTTTTCTAGAAAGTAATGGCTATGGATTGGAAGGTCCTTGCTGTTTGTCTTTGGTGGCATTTCTTTACAGAATCGCTGTATTTAATCTGTGAAAAATAACTGCTGTGTCATCTCAGTTTTTCATTTGCAGTTAAAATACAGAGACGAAATGCAATAACTTTTCTTATCACTTGTATGATCAGATAGGCATTTCTTTTGTTTCCCCCTGTACCCTCTCTTTCCCAATAATCTCTTGCTTTATAATTACTAATCAGTGACCTTTAAAATAAATTGTGGTTTGGAATTGATCTATCAACTCTAGCCACCTCAGTTACTGTGTCTTTATAGCTAAAAAGCTTCCCCCCCAGGAAGCCAGTATGTCTGACACCACAGTGCAGTGTATTTCTGACACAAAGCTACAGCCAGTACAGACACAAAACTATTCCAAGCTGTATATTCAGCTGGCACGTGAACAACTAACATAGTTACTAATCCCTGTAATGTGAAAGCTTTCCTGTGTGATGTTCTTGAGTGCAACTACCTCCATATATGTAATACATATGTTGGGGTAACCGTGCTATTCACTGTGCGGGGAGAGAACGCGTGCACGTGTGCGCACATGTGCACCAGCTGGAACCAGTGGCTTCATCAGGTCCCTCTTGCAGGTTTAACCTTGCATGCATCACTTCTCTTGAATCTCTGGGGCGTCTGCTTTTTTTCAGTGGTAATTATTAGTTTTATTTTTTAAGTTCCAGGGGACCTCTAAGAAAGGGGTGAGTCGACTGGACAAACAGATGCGGAAATTCACAGATATCAGGAAAAAAAGCAGATCGGCCCATGCAGTGAAAATCAGCATTGAGGGCAATAAGATGCCATTGTGACCCTTCACAGAGTGCCCCATGATCCCTGCTGTAAGACAATACACCCATAGACTCTCTGGAGACCTTTACATTTTTTAACAACTCGTTTGGGGTTTTTTAGTGAATCTTTAAATTGTTGGTTCAAGTTCTGGTATAAGATGTTGTCCAAGGACTGTGAATATGGGGACATCTTTCTCCTGATTGTATTTAAACTTGCTCTAATGTGTCCTTTGTACAGATCACGTATTTGTTGTATTGCAACACTTCAGTCAATAAAACATCTTCTGTTTTTTGTGGGGGCTGTTGGTTTGATTGCTCAAGAGAGTGTACGCGTGGATCACCTGGTGTGTGGAAAAGATGTGAATGGTTAATGTTTTGTTTTCTATTGTCCATTTCCCCTTTATTCAGTGCTTTATTATTCAGTTGTTCTGTCATAGAGATCTACATCTATTGGTTTCAATTAGAAATATTGACCATCTTTCACTCAGAGGATTTAATTTTTCATGAAAGCACACTGTAAAGTTCAAGAGAAGACCAGAAGCCTGACTCTTTAAAAATTCCCGTGGCTCCCAGCTAAAACACTTGACCTGAGACAGACAGCAGTGTTACACAACTATTGATTCTCGTGCGACTGGCAGAGCCTTCAAAGGTGACTGCTGCTGAATGGCAAAGGGCTGCAGCTGATGGGCTTTTCTGTGATGTGTGATAGATGGTTTCTAAAGCTGGCCAGCCTCTGGAATCAGGCAGACCAAGTATCAGACTGCTGGACACTTTTTTTGTGTGCTTTATGCAGCTGTGTGGAGCCTTTGCTGCAGGGCTTGACACTACTGTGTGTGTGGAGCTGAAAGCCATGTGAATTTTTTCCCGTATTTTTTGGTATTTGGGCAGCTCAAATGTGTGTTGCTCTGTAGCCCACTCCTTAGTTTTGAAAAGGTGGTAAAGAGAAGGTTCCTGGTTTTGTCACCGTGATAATGCTGCTGGATCTTTGTCCCTGGTGCTACAGAAAGACAGCAGAGCAATACCTCTGGCATTGGTGAAAGAATGTCAGTATGTAGAGGTGCTCCTGTGAGGCTGATGGGTATGGACAATAAAATAATGCTGTATGCTGGGACAAGAAGCAAAAGCAAGGAGGATGCCTGGGCTGGATGGAATCTGCCAAAGGAATTCTCGTAAAACTGCTTCACCTATGCTTGCCAGGTACGCTTATGGTAGTAACCAACTGCAGCTGTGTCATCTTAGTGAGCTGAATGTTTCAAAGGTTTGGGTTTTTTCCCCTTTTTAAATTACAAATTTATTGAAAGCAGGGACTCCTTACTGCCACGTTGGCAGGTGCAACTGTGAAAAATACGTGACTGGTGTAGAGCTACTTCTACCCAGGGAGAGGCTAATTGTGTACATGAGGAGGTGGGGGATTGTCTTCAGAATAAATAAAAAGGTGTTTCTTAGAAAAAAAGGCATGAACAAGGGACAGTTCTGTTATTTGCTGCTTCTGCAGCTCTGTTTTGTAGTTCCATTCTGCCCAGAGAATGGGATGGGAGGGAGCATGGAATGCATCTTCATGCTGTTCCTCACTGGCTGCTGGAGCTCACCACTCCCCCCCCTGCCCCGCAAAGAATTTATATCTTTCACACCTCTACCAAACATCCTTCTGTGTCCATTCCCACTCGGTTCATCCCGTGCAGTTTGTAATACACGATTCCATGCAGACAGTGTTGGGATCAGAAAACAGCTGTATTTTGGCAACTGACTCTTGCTGATAGGCATTTACATTAAGAAAAGTTGTAGCTGTCTCTTTTGTTAATTGCAGAATGGTTCTTTATTATACATAAGTATTTTACTCAGTAATTTAACCATTTGTGGTAAACAGACTCAAAAGGCCTTTGATGACAATGTTGATTTTACCCCATTAAGGACAGGTGGTGCATTGTGCCTTAAAGATGCTATTAAGAAAAGTTAATGGAAAAGTTTTTTGAATCTGCTACACTTTCAACAGTCTCTTTAATCCAGGGAAGGTAGTTGGATACTCTCGTATACACACCGTATTTTCCCTTCTCAGCACAGCCCTCGCCCCAGCTGACAATCCCCAAGAGAAACCAAGTGTTGTGGTAAGACACTGTGAAAGGGCCACCGCTGTCCCCTTTGCAAGCATCTGCAGTCTCTGTGTTGTAACCTGCACAGAACATGTTATCAGTAACAAGTCTGTCTGTTGACTGCTGACAGGTCTCCATGTTTATGATGGGCAGCCGGACTTTCATGAGGAAACGCAGAGTCGAGCCTCGTTCGTGAGTGGCACCCCATCCGCTTACCATCCCTACTCTGCCCTCTTCCAAGAGCAGGGTGGCGAGGTTAGGGCTTGGAAGGCAGATGGGAGTGACAAATTCATTAAAAACAACATCACTGCTCAAGTATAACAAGGCGATGTCGCTATTGTAGTCATTTGAATCATAATGTGGATGTGTCCAGCTCCGCTCCACATTGATCTTCTGTTCTTTGAATTCTCGTTGATATTTGTCGAAGTCGCCTGTAGGCACAAGTGAAAATGTTAAGCAAACTGGGAACAGCCTGTACAATCTTGTCATGGGCGAGCAGGAAGGACAGCACATTAACACTTTGGCCTTTGGTCCTGAGAAAGCACAGACCAAACCAAATCCTGCTCTGTAACAATAATTTCTTAACTGCAGCTGCAATCCTGCAAACTGCACTTACCAGCTTGCCCAGAAAGGACAAACCAAGGCTTTTGACAGGATCGCGAGACATAAGGGCTTCTGCGAGCAGGATTTTACCAAAACTACTGTCAATGCTTTTTAGTCATCACTGTATTTTAAACAGCTGATTTGAGCTTCCATGGGTTGCTGTGTTTTCTCCCTTGGGAACGTGACAGGGTTTAGTCAAGGTCTTCTCAGCATTAGGTTAATGATTGGACTAAATGATCTTAAAGGTTGGAAATTCTGTGATTCTGTGACATAAGCGTTACGATGCAGCCATAGATAAGGCTGAGGAATTGTTTCCAGGGTTGTGTTCTGTTTGCTCCTCTTGCATGCCTCTACTGGAGGCTTCAAGCACAGGATTGTGTTCTGACTCCTGCTGTTGTAACTGGTGCTGTAGGACACCAGTGGGGAGAGGGGCCTTCTGCTCTGAAGCAGTTACAAGCAATGAGAAGCAACAACACAGCTTGAAGCTGCTAAAAAAACCAAAACTGACTTGAGAGCAGTTCCTCACCTGCAAGAATCCTTCCTTGCGAGGTGTAGACTTGAGATGTGCTCAGTCTTTGTGCACAATGAGTTTGACAAAATGGGTGACAGAGAAACACAGACTTCTGCCTTGCCTTCTCAGGTTCTCTATGAAAACAAAAGGGAGCAGCTGGAGCCCCTTGAGCTTAACTGTGGCCAAGAAAATGAAGTATTCTGTAAATCTGAGTAAGGACGTGTTGCTTGAGCGTGCCATACTGTGGTCAGGTATGATGGAAAGCGCAGTGTGAGAGACAGCCCATGTGTGTACACAGGCGCTACTCACCGACGGTAACGTGGTGGGGTCTGACGAGATCAAGGCAGTGAGCAGCAGTGACCACCCAGCGACTGCTGATTAAACTCCCTCCACAGAAACCAATGTCTTTACTATTCCGGATCAAAACCTGTGTGGAAGACAAGAACGTGACACTGGGGCTGTGTGAGGTACGCAGGCTGTCAGTCTCCCTCTAGTCAGTTCCAGGCTCTTCAACACTGCAGCAATAATGATTATGGGACATCAAGCAAAGGTGGTGGTACAAGAGTAATACAATTGCAGAGCTGTACCAGGGAACAGAATCCTGTGATGACCTAAGCTTGATAAGTTCAATAGCACTAGCACTACACGGACTGGCATTTTCTACAAAACAAGTATCACTGGGACTTTTCATCTGCCTTCAGGTTTTTTGGGGGGGGGGATGGGTAACACAAGCTGTATTTCAGTGGTAGTGAGATTAGAAGAGGCCAGTGTTTGTCTACAGGAACATGCGACAGAAGAGAGATTTTCACTTTCCCAGTTGCCAAGTGAAAGTGCAAGTAAGAGTGAAGAGTCAGAAGTTTGTTATTTTTTCCTTTTATTAGTAATAAAGTTTGGAATGATCTACAAGTTAGAAAAGGGAGCAGTAAAAACAGAGTGCTCTCTTTGATCTTTGTCATTTCAGAATTATGACCTCTATTAATGCCTTGGCATCTCTTCAAATAAACTTCTCCCTGAACCTGTTATGTGTTAAACTGAAAGAAAAGCTTTATTTTTGGTACTCTGCAGTTTCAGTGAAACTGAATCAGGGGAAAGAGATGTGACTGAGTCTAGCCTCCTACCTGGGTCCAGTTTCTGGTGTAATGTCATGGTTTACATAAGCCATTCTGAGTTAATTCTTTGTACTTAACCTTTTAATTCTGATTAGTAATGTTAGAACAAACCACTGAAAAGCAGCAAAGCCAAATTACCTGAAAATTTTCTCCTAGGTTATGAAGCAGGAGAATGGAAAGGGTTTGCAAAACCCTTTGGGGGGAAAAAAAAAAAATAAAAAATATATATAGTGCAAGATTCAATTATGAACTGTGTGATGTAAGGAGAATATGAAACTTCTTTAAGAAGTTTCCCAGAAGAAACAGCCTATGTTAGACAACTCTCTGACTGCAGTCGCTGTCTTGCAGCCCAGAATGAGGCCCCACTCACTCAAAAGGAAAGCAGGTGCTTTTTCCTAGGAGTGTGTAAGATGGCAAAACCCCCTTCACCCTTCTAGCAGTGCCTTGTCAGCTTGCAGCAGTGCACAGAGCTGGACTGCATGGTCCACACAGGTTCAGCTTCTGATTTTTCCACCTGTAAAATACCTCTTGATGTGTGGAGTGATGAAAATCTTTTTGTGTGACAGCAACACAATAGACAGACAGTAACCTGAGTTCTTTTAGAGCAGTCAGTTCACTTCCCATTCACAAGCAGTAATAGTACATGGCTGAAACACAGACCATATAAATAAGTGAAAAGAGTGTGTAGGGTCTCACACCCACAAGCCCAAAACCAAGGTTAAAATGCCACAACAAAATAAGATAGTAGAAATAAAAGAAACACTTGAGGGAGGTTCCCCTCCTTGCCCCATGCCATTCATCTTCACAATTGAGCCCTCTCAGATTTATCTTCCTTACCATAGCAAGTATTAAAAGCTCAGCATTCTAAGGAAGACTCTTACCTGGGCATACAAAAATTTTTGTGAAAAATATCAGTCATTCCAGAAGGAGTCTGGAATGTGTCACCAAGTACATTTAGAAACAACTTGAATAACAGCGCAGGAGAAGATCTGAACGATGCAGGTAAAAGGGAAGGTACTAAGCTGAGGTCGCAAAGGCGCATGTGTCTGGAATAGGCAGAAAAGGGTAAGGCCACTACGATACAAATCATCAAAAAAAGACCTGCAGAATTTTAAAAAATAGATGCGGTCGGATTGCTCGCAACCTGAAAACAGAACTTCATCATGGCTTCAGCTGGAACCAGTGATGATAAGCTAAGAAAGCATTTGGGTGTGGTATGTAGGGCCAGACTGGAAGAAAACTATTACCTGCCAGGGGCAATGCCCACGATGACACAAAGTCCCTCCTGTTATCCTGGAGTCACTGTGCGCTGAAGTAGGGCTGACATTTAGCTGACCAAATTGAGGTGTGTCTGAAGCATTTCCCCAGTCACTGCTCTGATTAAGCTCCTTGTGCGTGATCTGAATGGCTCCTGTTTTGTTCTGGCCAGTGTTTGCCCCTGTTTGGTTTTGCCAAGCACCATTTTCCACCATGTCCGGCCTGGCAGCAGTGGCTGTGGTCTCATTCTGCCATGCAGGGCCCTGGGCCGGCTTGCTCCCCAGAGCCAGGCCTCTCCTTGTCTGGCCAGGCCTGGCTGTCCCATCCACTGCCTCGCCATGCTCAGGGACCAGTGGCTGCTGGGTCACAGATTCCACCACTGTCTTGTTCCAGCTGGAAGCATCTGCTGACACTTCTGCTTGTCCAGCATCACCCTCCAAGCGCAGGCTTTGCCCAAAGGCATCCTTTAAGGTCTCATTTTGCCTAACAGCACTTTCTTCTGGCTCCATTTGCTGAACTGTGCCTGCCGTGCTCACATTGCACTTGGCCACAGCATCCCTGTGCTCATGCAGTCCCCGTGGGAGCCGTTTCTGCCCCAGTTGCTCTTCCTCCAGAGCCTGCCTGGCTTTAATGAGGCCACATGGAAATGGTGCTGGAGGGCAGAGAGAAATAATGACTGGAGTTTAGGGTGCATGGTGTTGTGACAAACGACAACACAAAAGGAGCACTCTTCTTCTCCATGAATGTAAATCTACCCTCCTGTAAGAGCCCAGGAACAATGCTTACGTCTTGATGTCAAACTCCACCCTCCATCATCATGTAACCAAAGTGTGTAGAGCCAATTACTGAGAGCCAGAGGACATGGCTGTGCCTTTTCTGAACCACAGGTATCAGCCATGGTTGCCTGTGCCAGGAGCAGCCTACTGAGGGGCTCTCTTCGGGACAGAATCCAAACTCAGCACTCACCTCGTGACAGGCCACCTTAATGCAAAGATCTAAAGCCTCCTGTCATGGCCCCTTGACTCCTAACAGCGTGGCTTAGCTTCCTAACTCAGTTAAGCTCATCATTTGTGTTGCTGTGAGAAGGCAGAGGCCAACCCCAGACTGTACTGCTGCTCCTTCACCCAGTACCTGCTCATGGGGACACTGGATTAGAAACACACCTGACCGAGAAGAACCGTAAAACTTAAAACAAACAAAACATTATGAATAAGACAGTGCTCCATACAATACGTGCAAGCTGCAGTAGTTACAGCGTGTGTATGTAGCTCCTGCTGCTAGTGAAAAGTTGGTGCCTGCAAATCTGCTCTTTACCTGCAGCCTCCCCCAGAGCTGCCCAGGCTTTACCTGCTGGGACACATCTCCTCCCATCCTCATGCAGGTTGTAACCCTGGGCACAGGAGCATGCCACGTGAAAGGCACTGCTGTTGTCCCTGCAGTACTGCCAGCACCCACCGTTCTTATACCAGCATTCCAACCTCTCTGCAATGGAAACACACAGGCAGTCACTTGGCTAGTGCACATGGAGCCCCGAGCAGTGCACGGCTGCTAACACCAGTATTATACAAAAGAAAGTAGGAAAATAAAACAAAAAAACCCACACAAAAAAAAAAAACAAACCAACCAACCAAAAAAACTAAAAACCCAACCACCAAACCTGCTGAAATCTTTCAGGGCAAGCCTAGGAATGACCTCTTACATGCCCAGAAAAGCACGCTGAGTTGTAGCAAACCAAACCTATTGCCTTAAGCCTGCTGCTGTTTGCCTGATTCTACCACTGTAGAGCTTGTGTAGCAGCTCAATATAGTTGGTTAACATTCAAGGGCCACTTCTTCCAAGTTCACGATCAGAGCAGCCCAACAGGTAGGACAACCAAGAAAGGAGCCAGAAAACCCACATGGTTAAACAGGGAACTGCTGGGCACACTCAAGTGGAAGAAGACTGTCTACAGATCTTGGAAGGAGGGGCTGGCCACGTTGGAGGAATACAAGACTGTTGTCAGAGGATGTAGGGAGGCAACTACAAAAGCTTAAAAAAAAACAAAACAAAACAAACCTCCTTTGAGTTAAACCTTGCAAGAGAGGTCAAGGAAAACAGAAAGGGCTTCTTCAAATACATTTCCGTTAGAACTAACACTGGAGACAATGCAGACCCACTGATGGGGTGCCCTGGTGAGAGTATACAAAGGTGGCAGTTACCGAATGCCCTTGTTTATGCTGCCAGAGGCTGTCCTGAGGAGCTCTAGACCCCAAGGCCTCAGAGGAAGTCAGGATTACAGATGAGTTTGCCTTGGTTGATGATGACTGGGGTTAGGGACCAGCTAAGCAATTTGGACATCCATAAATCCATGGGGCCTGATGGGATGCACTCTCAGGTGCTGTGGGAGCTGGTGGAGATCATTGCTAGGCCACTGTCCATCATCTTTGCTAAGTCGTGGGGAACAGGAGAGGTGCCTGAGGACTGGAGGAAAGCAAATGTCACTCCAATCTTCAAAAAGGGTAAGGAGGAGGACCCAGGTAACTATAGATCTGTCAGCCTCACCTCCACCCCTGGAAGGGTGGTAGAACAACTGATCCTCAGCACTATCACCAGGCATATCAAGG
>JANHFX010017068.1:0-12051 GCA_027560015.1 Chloroceryle amazona
GCCCCGCGCAGACCATAGAGAGCGGCGGACGGAGCGGCGCCGCCTCTCCCCCCGCCCCCTTCCCTCCCGCCGCGTGCCGGCCCGGGCCCTGCCAGAGCCTCAGCGCCCGCTATTATTCCATGTCCGACGGAGGCATCGCCTCTCGCCCCTGTCTCCTACCAGCCCGCAGGAGCTCCCACGACGCGCCTCAGGTCGGGCCTGCTGTGGGTAGCCGACCCAGTCCCTGCGCAGTGGAAATCAGTCGCTCCCCGAGCGGTACCTGCTACAGAAGTTCCCCACATTCTGGTACAACGATAAAGCCCGTGAAAGGCAGCAACCCCAACACTCTCCCACAGCACAACAGAAAAGAGAACAGGTTTTAAAGATCTTACTTGAGAAAAATCTTCATATTTATAGGACGGTGACAACACTTTCAGATAACCCGTTAGCTCCCCAGCCACTATAACCAATTGTAAACCTGCTATGTACATTTACTCTCCCAAGCACCTGGAGTTCAGATGAACTAAAGCTGGAGTCTCCCAGCACAGCATCACTGGGACCAAAAATTAGTGGCACTGTCTGTCTCGAAGGAAAAACACTGCACACAAATTCTAATGACAGTAGGGTAAAAGAGGGCTTTTTCTCCGCATCTTCCCTCTCTTTTCACTATAGGTTGCATGCCTAGAGAAGCAAGTATTACTGTAAATTAGTTTATGCCTTCTGAATACAGAGCTGGTTCAGTCTTATCTCTGTCAAATCACTTTTTCTGAAATGGAGTCTTAAAAACACCCTTTATAGCCACACTTTTCACAAGAGAGAGAAGCAGAGAAGGGAGGAAAGAGAAGAAAAGAGGAGAAGGCCTGTCCAGAACTCTGAGGAGCCTGAATGTAGTGGAGGAGCCTGTACAGGAGCCTGTTACAGTCACAGACACTACACCCTGCCTGCTGCCCTGGAGTTACAGCCAAAGTGCCAGGGTCCTCTAACTTCCAGCTTTGTGTTGTTTACTTCACTGAGTTTCTTAGCACTGCAGGTAAAGGCTAAGGAAGCTGTTTCATAACATTCTAACCCTCTACCAGTTTCTCATGGTAAGATTCAAGATCCCAAATGCTTTTCTAGACATAGTCAGGCCACGTGGTACGAAGTCAAAGGAAACCCAAATTCAAGGTCTGTTGCCAAAAAGAAATACTAATTCTTTTTAGAAAGCCCTTCTGAACTATGAATAGAAAAAGTTGAAAGAACCACCTTGCATGATTCAAGTATAAAACTTTAATGTCATAACCTCATCTACAAGTAAGCTGGATAAGAAAAATCTTTACAAAAATATACAGTACTTTATACAGTTCAAACACATCCTTTCAACATTGTGAACATTTTTCATGTAGTCAGAGTAAGAAACTTGCAGAGACTTGCAGTCTAATTCTTAAGCAGTTCCTACACATGCCTTCTACATCCATACAAAACATAACTCACACCTTACACAAGCACAAGTGTATTCCTAACATACTTGCAAGCATCTTGTATGTTCTACATAGATTTCAGAGTGATCCTAAGACTGCTCTGTTGCTTATAATCAGAAATTAACAGGAGTAACGAGCTATCACTGATTAATACCTTACCAAGAATTTTACAGCTCTATCACTTCCGAATGGTATTGTTCCAGAGTAATGAATTTCACATGTATGGAGCCCAGCCCATATACATCTGGCAGAGCAGGTTGTCATCACTTGCTTCTTGAATAAGGTAATGAACATGCCCTTCAATAGATAAGGGTAATCCCTTTATTCTGTTTCTAGTCTTAATGACACCTTGCAGCCGCTGTTCTATATCAAGGACGTGGGTTTTGGCCTGGAAACAAGAAAGGAAAAAAAAAAAAAGTATTGCTACTATCCATGAACTTCCACTTCTTCGAAGTTACAACCTTTGCCTTACCATCTTACAGACAAAAATTACCAGAGAAGACTGGAAAAGCTATGAAAATGTGTTTGAAAATGTCAGAATGCTTTATTTCATACAATTACTTTCAAATACCAAGTGTTCTCAGCTTTTCTCTAGGAATTCTGGATAAAATTAAAGATACCTAGTCAGGAAAATTTAGGCCAAAATTATGAGCAAATGAAGAAGTCCAACAACAGGTTGTGCTGAGCAACTCAAAATGAGCTGTTCTGAGGCCCACTAGAGTAGCTAGCTCGTACCAAACTGTACTCACACGTTCTCTTTTATAGCTCAAACACAACATTGGCACCTATCCAGAAAAAAAAAAGTTAACATACACAACTATGTGGATGGTCCTGTAACTAAAAGAAAGGTTGTATAGACACAGCCTTGTTAGTAATGCTTTGAAAACCGGGAGGTTTTCTCTGCTCAAACAGCTCAGTTAAGTTCTTCATTGTAACACAGCTTCAGTACCGTAGTTTGTCTGCCCATGTTTATCAGTGCTCCCTAAGACTTACCTGCTATTATAGTTATTTATTTTCACCAAGTATTCCTCTTAAAGCAAAAAGAGACGAGCCAGATTTTTTGCAAATGGGAGAAGAGAATAAATATTACAGGTTGTGCAAGCTATATTTTGGATGAACAATATTTATCGGCAGCTACAGAATAAACTACATATGAAATCTTAATTTTAACCAGCTATTCCTTGAGATGTAACGAGGCATGTTTTTATTCAATAATAAACATCCACTCATGAAAATGCATGCATGGAAAGGTCTCTAGATGTTACCCTCGCTGTAAGGCTGGAAGACAGTGCCACAGAGTGAGGGGCAGCAAGAGCATCGCCTATTCTATTCCTTCTGTTGATGTTGTCCTTGATTTACTAACACTAGTAAGAGAATTATAAGCTTTATTTGTTTGCTTTTTAGCAGACAAATTACATTTTCTATTGATAAAAACAGTCTACTTATTGATAAAAATTATGAACACAGAGGTAATCAAGAAGAAACAACCAGAGTCATTTTTAGATGAAAGAAAAAAACATGACAGTTAAGAAAAAACATGACATTTCAGTGAGAAGAATAAGTAACTCACAACCATAATGGACATTTGGCACTTGAATACCTTATGCTATGCTCGTTTTAAACTAACCTTTTCATTGACAACTTCTCCAGTTTCATTCACCTGTGCTTTTGTATTCCCTTTAACAGGTTTACTCCATTCCACAAGAGGATCATGGAGAAAAGTCTTTAAGACACTAAATAAATTAAAAATAATGAAAAAAAGAGTAAGATACATAGAATACATTTCATTTTCAAAACAAGAACACTGACAGGAGTCTCAAGTTAGCGCTGAATATTTATACTGGTTTATATTTATCTGCATGTCACAGTAAGGCATATGCTGGAACTGGCACATTCACCAGCAGTTGGTATTTCAGATGGTTTGACTACAGACAGCTTCAGAGTCTGTAGCGCACCCAGTTGCCGTACCTCACTAGAGGCTCCCTCTGATCACGCATAAGCCTCATTGTGACTTCACAAGCTCTTCGGAAGAGTCCTTCTGTTCCCATCGGACCCATTCCATTAACCATGTTGTGAGTGAGACGAAAAGGAACGATTTCTGGAACTTCAAAAGTTTCTCCCTTTACATAGATAAAAAAAAAAGCACGTCCTAAGTGTTTTAAGCATTATTAGAATTAAGAGTAACATCTGCATTGGTTTTAGGATTCTTCCCCATCTTTGTCAGTGGTACTTTCGTAGCTGACAAGAGATGTTTGCTCAGCTCACAGTCCTTCTCAGCTTTTAATGGGAAATAACAGTGACTAAAGGATAGCAGTGTCCAAAGGAGCTTTTTCCCTGTTTTAACAAAGTAATACAGTGTATAAAGTTTTTGTTCTAGATATTTATTGCTGCTATATAGTCTCATGGCAAATGCTACTGTTTCTAATATACAAGTTAGCTTAGAAAGAAATTTTATTTTATTTTTTAATTTAAGTTTTATGTAGGACAATTTAGGTTCCCCAAAAAAGAAAGAGGGAGGAATAAACTAACAATATCTCTGCCTCACTTATCTGAATTAAAAAGGGAACAAGTCCCACAGAAAAAGCATTTTTCAACAGAAACATCAAAACTCAAAATCCCACTCCGGCCACAACTTCTGCTGTTTATTTTTACAGAACCATTGGAAATTTTGTGCTAAATCTGCATTAAAAAAATTAAGAAAAATCCCCCCCCAAAAAACAAACCAGAGAAACTCTTCAGAGCAGCAGCATTCTGAATACAGTAATTACAGCTTTGTCTGGAGGGTGGTAGTGGAGAGAGTGACAAAATACAAACACTCTGAGTTTAGGGCTATTTCAGGGTACCCACATTAGCTCATCTGACGTTGGCTAAATCAAAAAGTTGCCTTTCATTAATGCAGGACACAGAACAATCACATATCTCCAACTGTTTGTTGGGTATAAACACAAAACAAAGTGAAAGAGATAACACAACAAATACATTAAAGTAAAAAAAAGGGGGAAAACAAACAAAACTAGAAATTTATACCTTAAATGCAAGTAATAAAAAGAGCAAGTTCAGCCATGTGGCACTGCTCACCTTATTGAAAAGGCAGTTGAAATCCACATGCACACATTCACCAGTCAAAGAATCAAACAGGATGTTTTCACCGTGACGGTCTCCCAGACCAAGTACGTAACCTACCATGGACATAACTGCCACAGAACGACAATAGGCTGACCTACTATTGTACCTGTGGAATTAAGAATCAGATATATCTAAGTCACTTCCTCGAGTTCTCTCTTTATTCAGCAGTATCATTACTGATGAGTGAAACACATGAAATAGATGTTCTTGAGCCAGCCCAATCCCAGTCACTCACCATGAAGTAGGATCGGGAAATGTTCTAAGAAACCATTCATGAAAGAGAGGAGGATGACGAGGCAGAAGGACGTCTTTGAACATTTTCAGCTTTTCAGACAAGGGTGCTGACTTTGGAAGCATATACTGACGCAATTCTTTTCCAGTCATATATATACCTGTAATAGAACTGCTCAATTAGGCAAAAGAAATCCCCCAATATACAGCCTTATACATACAATTAAATTATGGTATTTTAGAGAAGATGAACATTTCCATATAGCTGAAATGAACAGATGGGAAATAACCCATAGAACATGTTGGTGGTGGGGCACTGGAAAGTAAAATAAAAAAAACATAATGTTAACTGAAAGAGAAGACAGCAGACAAGCCATCAGTTTTACCAGTCACCACAGCATGAAGTGGGGGGAACACACATGCACAGAAAAAACCAAACCACCTTAAAGCCATTCATTATATTCAGCTAAGCTGCCTGGAGTTCCGAATTCTCAAACATCTGGATACATCCAGATGATGTGTGAAATTTTCCCCAAAAGTTTTACTGCACTGACCAGAAAGTTGCTTTGTAATGCGAAATTAAAAGAAATCTGATCTTTTCATTGCAAAGTTGCTGTACCCTCAACCTTCATTCAATTATAAATTACCTTAATCACCTCACACAAATGTTAACAGAAATGAAAATGCAACAGATTAAACCTAAAGAAGCAGTACACAGCCTTTCCTGTTATTCAGTGCTGCACATGGGAATGCTGCTGGCACTGCTGCTGCAATGGTTTACATCACTGTATGAAAGAATGCTTTAAGATGATTATGTTATCAGTTCTAAGGCACTTGTTTATTACAGGCACCAATTCTCTTCCACTTAAGAGTAGAAATCTACCACACAGAGGAATAATAGCATCCTGCAGAGTTAAAAATAAACGTGACTGCATCATCTTAGAATTTAGTCCGATCCTTGCTGTTTGTCTCATTTACTAAGATACAAACCCTTTTAAAATAAAGTAGCACTTTAGTCTAATGTATTTACCTTTCTCCTTATAGAGCTTTATCAGGATATTTCTCAAACCAGCAGTATTGTTCACCCACTCGATTATGCCACATTCATCATTTAAAGGAATAACTGCGTAGGTTCTAATATGGAGTTCTCGCCTACGTGACTCTGCATCCTTTCTTAAGCACTATTCACAAAAGCAAAATCACATTAACTGATAATATAGAGAAGATCAAAGTGTATCCATAATATTAATCATTCTATCTGTATCTATTTTCCAAACACATAATTGAAAATTTACAATTCTAAGCTTCACCATCTGCAAATGCAAGCAAAATGGTCATCTGCTCTCCAAAGTGAATTAAAAAAAGAGAATTTTGGAATAAAACTGTCAAACTGCATAACTCGTACATGGCTTAAATAAAGAAAAAGCAGCACTTGAAGTACATGGTTTAGTGCTTCAGAGAAACCATCATTTGCTTTAACCTCACTGAATACACAGTTCCTTAATGTGAAGCGTACTGCCAAGAGGCAAAATGTAACTAATGGCAAAACTTTTATTATGAAAAGATGAAATTACCTATTTCGCATCAAAAATATTAGAAAATCCTGAATAAGAAATAGGAAGCACGACACCATGAAGCTGTCAGCTACTTATTTATGGTAAATAGCCTTTTTCTGTATATCTTTGCTGGAATAAGCAATTTCAATTGATATTGAAATTCAATTGCAATTGTTATTGAAATAAAATATTTTGCAACAATTTCCTTTTTGTCCAGTAAGCTTCACCTCAGGGTGAGTTGTTTCTTCTGTTAAGCACTTTTTTTTGGTCAGTAATTATAATGCATCCCATGGTTCTAACTCATCAAACCTTATTTATGAGGGAGTTGAATTCCATGAGCCGACAGTCTTTCCTAAGATCATCTTTTGGCTTACACATCATGATGTAAGATTTTCCATCTGAACCTTTTAAGGTGATCTTTTTTGGCTTTTGAAGTGAGGCAAGAATTTCAACCTAAGGAAAAAATTTAGTTTTATCAACATCTGTAGCAGATCATACAAAATAATGTGTCTAACTGCAATAAACCACTGCAACCAATCACATCAGCACTTCCACGCTGCTATGGAATGTTAACTTCAGGCCAAAACTTAGCTCTAAGTACCAAGAGGCTTTATCTGTCATGGGTTGTTATGACAAAAGCCACCCAGTTTCCATGAAAGTGATGAAGTTTCCCACTCAACCCTCCATTTCTAGGGAACTAAGGTATATCTGCAGCTACCTTTGTTCAATGTGAAGTTTAAAATGAGGTGCCAACCAGAGGCTTACCGTGTCATCAAAGCCTGCAATGTAGGCCCAGCATCCAGGAAAAGGATCATGGTTAGCGTGAGTACCAGGAATTGAAGGAAGAGTTGGTATCATTACTGATTGTAAGGGAATGAGAATTTGACTGAATGTGTGCTCTTCTACTAATCTCTTCAGTGTTTTGAAATGAATATTCATGCTTAATGTTGAGCTATTTCCATCGACCTTGGAAAAAAAGTTGTTCAGAAGTTAAGGATGAACTCATAAAATATTACTGCTATTTCACATTAACTGCTGAAAAGAATAATAAATGCTTATGGTAATAAGAAAATTAGCAAATTATATTTCAAATTAAACAGAAGTCATCAAAAGTAAATATACCTGGCCTTTATGGCACATGTATTTTTCATTCTGAATGTATATACAGAATTCTGCGAGAATTTCTTTAGTTTTGCCTTTATTATCACATTTATTTGTTCAGGAAAACACCATCAAGCCTATTTATACAGTAACACTGTGAAAGTTACTGGGCAAGAATCATATATGTAAGCACAAAACAATGTAAAGCCCAAGCAGTATGAAATACACCACTACATACCAAAATATTTCACATTCACAATTTAAAGCTATTTTCTGCATTGTGAATATTTTCATTAAGTAAAAAAATCCTAACTTTTACAAGTTCTTGAGTGTAGTTTCTGTTAAACTGCAGTAGTGCAATGAATTGGCTAATGAAAGCTATTAGAAGCTTTTGTATACCATTTTTGAATAATCTTAGTACATGCATTAATTAATTTTTGTAAGTACCGTTTTATTGCACAGTTCTAACAGCTTATCCGTGAGGCGTGTTGCATCTCCAATAAATTTTCCTAAAGATTCCTTCATGTGAATAGCTTTGTTCAGAATTTCCTTGCATCTATTGACACGCATAGGGTAAGAGGACTGAAAAAAGGGGAAAGTTAAACTTTATTAGTCAAATCAGTTAAAGAATTAAAAAATATAAAAGGTAACCAAACAAGCCACAGTAATTACTGTATTATTTTCTCTACTTATTGCTTATTTCATTTCTGGAGAAGGATGTTCTCCAGAAATTTGGTACCTGAGCAAGTCTTAAAGTGGTACTGCTGGTGGGAGTGTGGGTGGGTTCATTCTGAAAATATCTTTTTAAAGGCCAATAATCAAGAATATGCCAGTGTATCCTGGATCACCATCCTTAAAGAAATTGTGTATGCATTTTAATTTGCTTTGTAATGACCTTGCTACCAGGAAAGTATTAGTCCTAAGTGGTATGTGTATCTCATTTTAATAACGGCACAGAGGTGATTATTTGATTATAAAACTGGAAGTACTGTTACAATTACTAAAACAGATGAAACCTGTTATCCATATCTAGCCAGTTCATCAGCTATTTGTTATTCAAATTTCCTTTCCTAATATAACATAAAAGTCAGGATGCATGTTAGCATTCTAATTTGGAACATTTAAGCTGTAATAGCTGAACTTTAGATGGCAATAAAATCTTCTGCAGTGACAGCACTGACACCCTGATCCACAACACTGTATCACAGCAACTGAAGCTCTCAATTCCTTATCATCTTGAAGAAAAATGGGCTATAGTCACATTTCTCTCTGATGAAAAACAGTTTTACGAACTTAATAAATGAGCAGTTAGATGTATCAAGGTACCTTTGACACAGCAGTCATCATCCACATTGCTTGCTGTGGATAGGCTAAAAACACTTTGGCCACAATCACCATCAGAACTGCAAAGACTTCATCGTGAGAATGGCAGATTCGGGAGATTAATTGAGAAAAAGCTGTCAGAAACTGGTAAGGTGCCAGATGATTCGTGTGCTCTGTAATCACCTTATTTATCTTCGCTAAATCATTTTTCATTTGAACACGTTCTGAACGACTGGCTGAAAAACATAAGAGGACAAAATGTTGGGTTTTTTAACCCCACTGGAAATGTAAAGTCATTTAAATCAAGCTTACAAAAATGTATTTTGTTGGTAATTTTCATAAGCCAAAAAAAGTCAAGGAAAAGCTCCTACTGGAAGTTTGGTTTTGTTCTGTTTTTTAACACAGCACACAATGACCTAACGCATAGGCTATTTAACTAACCACAGTAACAGGAAATAAGCAAGCACAAGACAAGAGGAATGTGGAAAGACATGTTCATGTTATTCAAATCAAAAAGCTCTCCTTACACTCTTAGAATAAAACATCTATTACTCCTCTAAAGTGATGCAATGGCACAGAACAAAACAAAACCACTCCATGGATTTCCCCAGTAGAAAGATTCTAATGCTTTTTAATGGAGAGGAAACTACAGAAGTCTTTACAAGGGATGAAATGAGCACATCTACTCCTGTGTTCACTCCTGCCCCTAAGAACCCACCACAAGTATCACACCAACACCACAGAAAGCAGCGTCTGATGTGTCTGCAGCCAAATTCAAATCAACCTAAGTGTAGAGAATCAGGTCAAGGAGGCACAATTGTCTGCTTCACTCCAGACCTGCAGACAATGTACAAAAATCTCCCACCCAAAATACATCTATGGTATGCCTACAGGATCCTCCCCTCCCATTTATATTTCAGTAAAATTCCTTCAGCAACTGGAACTAAGACAAGTTGGAAAAAAGCCCCAAAGCCTAACACTTCACCTTAGCAAGCATGTATAAAACCACTATTCGTTACTCACGAGGCAACTTAGACATGCAAGAATTTTCCCTAAATCTGTTTATTAGCTTAAAGATAACCAAGGAACAATGCTGCCTTATTATATATTTAAAATAAAATTCCGTGAGGTTTTAATTAAAATAATTAATACTCTTCTGCATATTGAAATCCTGTTAACTAGAAGAATAATAGTACTTTTTTGTTTCCATATAGGCTCAGGACGTTAAGTCTAAACAATATATATTCTATACTTCACTATTCTTTCAATCACATATTCAGAAGTAGGATAGAGGAAGTATGTACTGGGAAAAAATGTTCTACCTTTATCACATTCATATGCTTTTGCTCCAAAGTCCAGCCACAGAGATAGCATTCTTGGCATTGACTGATAGATGAATTGGTTTCCATACTGTAGAGACCTGAGATTACATATTTAAATATCACAGCATGTAATTATATATATTAGAAGCATTACAAATTTTACATACTTAATTGTTTAACAGTCTATTCTGGACTTTAGAACTTATTTTTCATCATTTTAATGCATCTGCAATAAACAAAAGCTTACTCATACATAGAAGTTTTGGGTTTAATCAAAACTGCAGATGAAATAATTAACTGTCTTCCACAAGACAGACTACTGCTTCTATAGATACTAAGCTAAGTTTCCCTATGGTCTAACCTTCCAAAGTGATGAACTATGTATCTAATCAGATCTCCTTGTTTTTCCATCTTGTTGTCAGTTACCATCGGCATTAATTTATCATAGTATTTAGCAAGGTAAAAATGGCCATCCTCCCATTCTGGCAAGAAAACTGTAACATCCTGCAACAAAAACAAGGGATAATTACTTTTGATAGGATGCTAAATTTGAAATTAAAAATACAACAAGAATAAAAAAAAACTCTCAAGACACGAGAATCTTACATTAGTTACCTTTGTGCAAAGTATGCAAAATGAAGTTTTTGATTGTGACTCTGTAACTCAAAAGAAAAGTAATTTTGCCCAAAGATAAATGCCTGTAAGTTTGTTCTTAAAATACCTTTTGGATTTGGAGACAGCAAGATAATTCAAGACAGGATGATATAGGATTCCTCAAAAAGGAAAGTTTATAGTTTCATTAGAAGTATTATGACCAACTTCCTGGTCCGGATCAACTCAGTACTGGGCTTCTTTAGTTTTTCAACAAATCAAAGAACAGGATGATAGCAGTGGGACTCTGTGATCTTAAAGGTCCTTTTCCACCTAAATGGTTCTACAATTCTATGTTTTCCACATTTCTCTTTTTCTTCTAAATCATGATGTTTAAAAGAAAAACAAAAACTCGTGTGATGTATTAGAAAATAACTCAGGAAGCAGCTCATCCATTCCCTAATTACACTGGCTTGCTTCCAAGTGCCAATATTTCAACAGTGGAGAATTGTAAGCATTAGTATTTCAATATAATCCATCAAAATTTCATTACTTTCCATTATTTCAAACTTCACTTTCTTTGATACATTCATTAGATATTGCTCTAAATACTGTTACAGATCTTAATTACTAAGACAACTGTAAATATGAACAGTATCAAATGCCAATACTTGGCTGGGAGTTCTATTACTTTTCTGGAAGCATAAAGACCTGCATCTACTGCTGGTTCAGTAGGGAGTATTAATCAATGCCAAAACAGTATTTCACTGGTGTAGCAAGATGAAGCTGTGTCGATGAAGAATGACACACAACTTACCCCTTTTCCTTGTTCTTCAGAAATTGCAAGCACATTTAAAACACAGTTCTAAGTCACTACCAGAGAAAGAAGTAACAGTGAAGAGTTGCACGATGTGTCATCAAGTTATCACACTGCTTATTTAGAGTAGCCCACATTTGAGTGAGGAATTCTAGGTTGTGCATCCATAAGAAAAGTCATGCTCCTGTAAACTGGTTTTGACTTGAAATGAGTTGTATTAGACATTCTTAGCTCCTACTGTTGGGAACTGTAGACTTCTGTGTATGGATATGTATATTAAAGCTAATATCAGATATTTAAATATTTACAAGAACTACTTCCATCCTACACACTGACACACCATTTAAGCCCATTGATGTTCTCCTTGGTTGACAACACCAGGAGCATTACAATAGCTTATTTAAGGGATATAATACTGTTGTTGTTATAATTACAATTAAAAAATAAGTCTTTTTAACGTTAGCACATCAGATTACCTTATACTTTTTCATAACTGCATTGCTTTCAAAGTTAGCAGTTTCTTCCATAAATCTGCCCACTAGCAGCAT
>JANHFX010017068.1:12315-41168 GCA_027560015.1 Chloroceryle amazona
TAGACATTCTTAGCTCCTACTGTTGGGAACTGTAGACTTCTGTGTATGGATATGTATATTAAAGCTAATATCAGATAGTTGAATATTTACAAGAACTACTTCCATCCTACACACTGACACACCATTTAAGCCCACTGATGTTCTCCTTGGTTGACAACACCAGGAGCGTAACAATAGCTTATTTAAGGGATATAATATTTTTTAATTGTAATTATAACAACAACAGTAAGTCTTTTTAACGTTAGCACATCGAATTACCTTATACTTTTTCATAACTGCATTGCTTTCAAAGTTAGCAGTTTCTTCCATAAATCTGCCCACTAGCAGCATTGCCTGACCACGGATGAGCTGATTTTTGCTATTGCATGGTGCTTTATTTTCAGGGAAACATAACTCAACCCCCTTCTGGAGAACAATGAGTGCTTGATGAACTTCACCCTAAAGGAAAGAGGGAAACATTTGATATACCTTAAAATAAGAGCGACATAAACATTCCATCTTAGAGTTGCTCTTAAGGCAAAGCTACATCCCTGACCATGATCTAAACCAGTCTGGTTGTGGTAACAACTGAAATGTGGTAACTGATTTCAAATGCTTATATTCCCTTATCTCAACACTGTTGTGCCTTTAGGTTTACCACAATAATTTCTCCCATTTTTTGCTGCCTGTCTCTATTAGTTAGAAGGATACAAATTAAGGAAAGGTCTACTGTTAAGAGAATTTAAATTTCCCTGTGCTGCTTTGACAGAGGCAGGTAATCCACCAGTTTTACACACAGCTGCCAGAAAAGTCAATGGATACAGACAAAGGCTGTCTACCAGTTGGAGGTAAAAGCTTCCCATGGCTCAAGTGCAGTCCAAATATATTGCTAGTCCCATATTTTTGTTTTGTATCTACTGATTCGGTGCCTTTTTATCTCAAGGAAAACTACACATAATTTTCTTTTCTTACCTTGGACCAGAGCCACTTTGCTCTTTCGATGTAAAGTTCCGAGAGCATAGATTCCCCAGCATTCAGAAGAGCATTGTATGCAGTCTGGTGATGACCAGCTTTTCTTGCAACTCTAGCACTCTGGAGCCAACACTGACCAAGAAGCTCACTGTAATCCTGGCTGCAGAGATATTTTTGCAGAAAACAAAAAATTTCAGTCATGAATTCTACTTTACAATCTAAAGTAAATATTGTAATACATTGAAACATAAATAAAATTCCTCAATCAGCTATATACTATTTAGCAATAATTTTAATTTTTTTGTAATACATCTCTTTCACCTTTTTTCCATTTAGGTCTAGAAAGAAATACTCTTCCCCCTGTTTCTCTCTTATCTTTATTATAGACACCTCTTCTTCCCTTCTGTTCTGAAGGTATTTAATACTGGAGGGGATTGCTTTTGTCTACAACATAAGTATCTACAGAGTTTCATATTCTCTATTCTAACATGCACATGGAAAACCAGAATATTACCCAGAATATGACTTAGACAAGAAAGAGTCACGTTCTCACCTTTTACTGAGACTAAGCAAAGCCCTTCTCAGTGCCAAAATGGGTTCTTTTGCTCTGTAAGAGTTTTGGGTCATTTCAATACGAGCACACCAGTTCAGGGAGTCTCTACTGTGGTGACCATCTGGTTGCTGGAACATTGGTCCAATACTATGTTCCAACTCACACAGCATATGCAACCTATGTTAGGAAAATCAGGAAAAAATGTAGTTGAAAATTGGTTGTTATTTGAAATACACACAAGTTGTACAAAGCTTTTGCCATTTTCTTTCTAAAAGCTGGCTACGTAAGTAATTTCAAATTGTAGGAATGAAGCAAAACCAAACACACAAAATCAAGGATTTGAAAACCTCATTTTCTCACTGTTCCTTTGCCAAGCCGCTGAACAGAGACAATTAAGATCACTTGGAGAGGAAGTCATCTTGAGAAACAGTATTTCTACCCCTTACTTTTAGCAATGTCTTCAAGAAGACTGAAATTTTCAACAAATACCATTTGAGAGGCAATATACTACCCGTTAAACACCCCCCTTACAATAAATCCTTCCATTTACTCAAAAATCCCATTATTATTAGCTGTCACTGTAAAGTTGCAAAGCTGAGAGCTTGTAAACACCTAAGTTCTCATTAGCAGAGTCTAAATTGAACTATTTTGAAACCTTTCTTTCTCAATCCTCAAACTCCATTTCCTAACTAAAACAGCACTGCAGAAATTACCAACACAAAACAGAATTAAGAAGTAATTAAGAAATAGATACTTTAACTGGCTAATTACATGCAGTATCTTGCCATAAGGATGGCTTTAGAGTGCAGAGGAAGTATTCAGCCTTTTCATTAAAAAAACAAACAAAAAAAGGCTACTCAATATTTATTTTACTACAGCAAACTTCAAAATTTATTTAAAAGTAAAACTCCTGAAAGGGATGGGGGTTTCATTTCTTACTGCTCTTTGGTGATAAGGGAGGGCTTTTAGGCCACCATACAGATTAAAAGCAATGGTTTTAATGGAGTTAATGGACTTACTGGCCTATATGTACTACTTTTAGCATGGAATTAAATTAAATTGTTGATTTTTATTATCTGATGTTTACATGAGCTTGCTTGCTGACTTTGAAAGACTATACCCACAGTTTTACTCTGAATATTTTTCACAGTGGATGAATTACCTCTTGGTCAAAGGTTTCCAGCTGGCTGAGTATATTAAAAAAAAGTGTCAAAAAATGCTCAGCAGTACCATTTACTGTGGAAATGGAAAATTCTTGTGGCTGCATACCTGATTATTTGATTTCTGGATTTGAAAATAGTGACATGAAAATCAGAAACCTGATAATGTGTTCGTATCCTCGCTGATAGGATCCTCTCTCAAAGCTTGCTGCTGAAAGAGGTACAATCTCTTCTGCTCGAACAACCTTGAGTGCTTCATAGAAAGCTGCTTCATTTTTCTTCTTGGCTGATAATAATAAATGTCCTAGTCTGACGCTCCAAGTAGTGGACTTGACATCTTTGGGAATAAAAAAAAAAAGTGTCTCAAACTCTGTCTCTTCAAGCAGCTTAATCTGAACATGCTAATTTGTCTTAACATACTACTGGAAAAAAAAAATCAGTTTTTCTCAGAGATAATTAATTGGATTTTAGAAATACTGTAGAATTCCACCCCACAATCCATCTCCCCCAAAATAAACACAGAAGAAAACTGGCCTTCCATTAGCTTGAAATTTTGACTCAAAGTCTGTACAGTTTACAGTCAAATACATTTACAAAAATCTAGAAGACTGCCAGAACCTACCCTCCGCTCAGTAAAACCCAACACTAAAAAAATTACAGTTGGCACCCCTTGATTCAAGGTGATAAGACTACAACATACCAAATGTGAATACTTTCTTACATTTCTGAACAAGGGTGTCATGCTATCTTACCTGAAGCCAAATAATTTTCCAGTAAATCCCACTGTGATAGTTTCCAGGCTGCTTCTACTCTGTAAGTGTTCAATTCAGAAATCCATTCAGACCTAGTAGAAGAAAACAAAGGCAACAAAAGTTTGTGCTGAGCTTTCTCCCATCTGTATGTTAGCCCTGCATTATATTAGCAAATATTCTTTGTACAAACCTTCTTTAACTTGAAAATTAGCAAGGTCAGCCTCCTTCTAATAAAATTCAATAAAACCAAAGGATATGCATTGATAACAAGTACCAGCCCTACAACACAAACTCACAGATGCAGTTTGCAAGTAGTGCATTTAACTTCTTTAGCACATTTTAAAAGTTACCATTTGCAAATCCATTTATCATATTAGGCTATGAAATACCCATGGAACCAGTAACATGCAGGATAATGAATAAAAGATTCTAGTTAACAAATGAAAGCACATACCACCACTGCATGCAGTGCAGATAAGCAGTATTAAGATTTCTGGAAGTCTTGAAAGAAATAATTTACAGACACAGCACTTTAAATTTTCTAGCTTCACACTGCTAATGGTGTGTGCTTGATAAGACTCAAACACTGATAATGTGCCAAATTGGCTATTGAGACACGGGTGCAACACAAACAGCTTCATAGTGCTGAAATAAGCATTGTCTTAGGTGTTTCCAGTACCTGTTTGCAAGCACTCCATTGACCTGAGTAATTACAGTCGATAACTGTCCGAGGCCTAACATGGACTTCACTACACCATGATAATGAATGATCTAGAAACAGAGAGAAAAAATAAATAAAGAAACCCCCCAACCAACCAATCAACAACAAAACCAAAGCACACCACACACATACTTTAATGAAATTCCCAGTAGTCTTAATAGGTCCATTTGGATGCTTTTTTTAATATGAAAATCATAACCAGTTGCACTAATGACTATTAAAAATTTAACAAGTCTGTGGTTACCAAAGAATTTAAACCACCACTGGTCACTTTTGAAATGTGCTTCACTGCAAATACAGTTGGATATTAATTTATTATTAACTGTTTGTAATTAATTGATATTTGCTTATTAATAACTATATCAGAGCTATGAATAAAAATCTGATGTAAAGATACAAACAAGAAAAAAGCCACAGGAAGGAAATAACCCTGAAACCCAAAGCAATTTCATTCTTGATAAAAATGTTTGCTGTACTCTGGGGACCAATTAGGGCCATCCAAACACTCTATTTCTGCTACCTGTTATCAGTGATAACCTCTGCTTCTTAGGGAAGGGCAAAAAAACCATTGGGATACCCTAACCTAGGGAATATTTTACCAATTTTTACTAGAAAATTATTTCAAATACAGAAAAGGTAATACACATCTTCAGCTTTCTTTTTGCATTTATCAACACATCTCTGGATATTCAGCCTGGTATATGAAAAGCACAATGGTTTTCCAGTAGTGCTCAGCTTTACAGTACCTTATACACTCCGAATAAAGGAAGGGAAAGGGGAATGGAAGACAAATAATTTTAAGTTTTCTTTAATCAATTTCCAATTGCTCTTATATTATGAACATTTTCCCTGGACTTCAATAATCAGACACAGTAAGTCAGAATTACTTCCAATAAAACCTGTGGTAACTTGCTTTAATAGTTCTCTTGGCATGTACTGGTACCAATTGATACCTATCCCAATTCCAGGCCTTCCCTAGCAAAGGCTAGGCTTTAATTGGTAAGCTGTCCTGGAAAAAAGCTGGGCATAAGCATGCAACAATTAACCCAAGCTTGTAAACTATAGAATAAACCCAATGAGAGATTTCTTTCAGTTTGTAAGGCACTAATAACAGCAATAATTATTCAGCAACTGCCACAGTAAACTCTTACGTTCCCATTTTACTTAGTGTTCTGAAGGAGTATTTTTGGCAGAGCCTTGTGTTAGTTAAAAAGATTTAAATAATAATTATTATTTGTCTTGTATTTACCTGATCAGGTTCCAGCTGGATAGCCCTATCGTAACAGGCTGTAGCATCTCTTAACAAGCCAATACTTTCATGTTCAAGGATTTGTTCTTTGAGCGATGGTTCCGCTTTCCGAATTGCGCTCACCCCAGCTACTCCATCTGGCTCGTGCATGGCAGCATACAACTTCTTCATTCAAACAGAATTGGAAATGCACATTAAAACCAACTCGAAGACAACAAGAAGGTATTTTGTATATAACAGAGTCACCCATCTTCTTGAAAATGGAGAACAAACTACTCTAGAGGACTTCTTGGCATTAAACTTCCATGCAAAATGTCTGTTTTGCTGAGCTACTTCCCAAGCTGAGCCCTACTTCTGCTTAGCATACTGTAATATTCAGGATCTCATACTATAGAAAGACTAATACATTAAGTTACTTGAAACACTCTGCATCAAGGTCAAAATAAATATCCTATTAGTAACTGATAAAGTTGTACAATATGAAGCTGCAGATTACTTAAGATGGAAAAGCAATAGAGGTTTTCAAATTTGAAATGTCACTGAGGAATACAAACTGTAAGGAACCACAAACAGGCTCATCACAGAGGTTAAAACACTTTTAAAAAAACATTTCAATTGTTTTCTACAGCCTTAGCATCAGCTCTTTCTCTACTTTAGAATAAGCCACTTAGCTTTCTCTCAAATGTATTTTGGCTTTTCTTTTTCATTTATTTCTTATTAAAACTGGCTGTATTTCCTATGACAAGCAGAGTTAACTAAAAAGCAATAAATGCTACACTCTCAACAAAACCACATTTAAATATTTTCAGGATTTTACAATCTTTATTATACACTAGAAATCTACTCCTTCCTTTTCATATAAGAAGCCTGCCAAGCAAGGGGAAGTGCTAAACATTGCTGAAAGACAGACAACTAAACATTTGGATCCAATGGCAAGAGCCCGACTATCTCTTTTCTTCTTCCCATCTCAAAGAAGAATTTAACAAAGCTTTAATCATCTACATCAATGTCCTGGTTTGAGTGAAAACAGAACTAATTCTGTTCAGTGATTTTACTTCTCAGTTCAGTTCTTCTAACCGACCGCACTTTCTGCAGGCAGCAGCTGTTGGCACAGGCAGGGGCTGCTGCTGGCAGTGAGAACACCCTGTGTTTAGAGTTACTACCAAGGGTTGGGGTGCAGACCAAGGCCACTGCTGGATCTTGTGCACCACACTGGAGGGTGCAGAAAGTAAAAGGCAGCACCTGCAGGGAGGAGCAGCCAGGACAGGTGACCCCAAACTGACCAACGAGGGATTCCATCCTATATACATCATACTGGGTATAAAGCAGAGGGATAAGAAGGGTCCATGGGCTTTTTCCTGGGTCTCCTCCCCTCTTGAACTGCTTTGCCAGCTAAGGGGCTGCCCTGACCCTAAACTGTGACAATCTATTTTAATTTTAAAACAAGACACACACACACAGAGGAAGAGCATCAGAACCTGAAGGAAGCCAAGATGCTCCTGAATATTCTGTTTCTTCTCTGTGATGAATGATTCAAAGTGCATCACAGCCCTGGTGTAAGCCTTTGAGCGAAAGGAAGCCACAGCTAGTGTATCTTGAGGTATGAGGTCTAGAAAACGTGTCACATTTTGATATTCTCCGTCATCACTTGAAGCTACAGAAAAAAAAGACATTCCAAAATGTCTGTTCATTGAAGTTTCATTTACAAGAATTACCTTATGCATCAAAATTCAGCTAAGGTCACAATTTAGTGAGATAATCTGATTAAGAACACATTTTTCTCTTCTGTCAACAATAATTTATTTAGAACAATTTTGTGAACTTCCTCTATCTTTCAAGACAGCACAGAATGTGTCAAATTGAACTTTTAGGAAACTACCAAAGAAATTAACATTAATTTTTTTTTTGTATTTTGAATCTGTATTTCTTACAATAGGCATTCAAAACAATGGATTTGGGGTGGGAGGGGTGGAAATCACAATATCCCAGTAAGAAAGCATAAAGCAGACTAATTACAGTAATACTGCATTCTGAAATGGTCACGTGAAGTGGCAAATTTACTTATTTGAAGAATGTAAATGCATGTAAATGTATACTTAAGTATTTAAACAGTTTAAATAAAATAAGCATCACTCACTTTTTAGATCACTTCTGTCTTTGCTAGACTTGCCAGTATTTTTCTCAGCAATAAGTGTTTGAAACTTATGTCTAGCCCACTGAGTTAGATGGTCAAGCATGGAGAACACTGTCTGTGTGCTCAGCTGGCTTAGATCCGATGCACTGTCTTCGAGTCTCCCAGCAGACTTGTCATCATGTTTCAGTACAGCCATAATCTCCAAGTAAACCTACACCATCAATATGGCAAAGATAGAAGTGCCATACAGGCATCAAAATGCTAGGAAATGGCAATTAACACAAAAATCAAACTGAAATATTACATATTTTAATAATTTTGGGCTTATTTGCAAGCTCTGTTTGCCTCACAATCTTAAGAGGAAGAAGTGGCAAACCAAGTAGGAGCTTGTCAAGATTCCATACAGGGAGAAAGCCTTTAAGAAGCAAACTCTTAGATTCAGAATAACCACCACCAGGAGTGGAATTTTAGGTTTCAATACACAAATCATGGTACTGCCCTTCTGCTGATACCACAGTACTTCCAGGTTTCGTAAGAGTCAAGTTATCTGCTGGCTACCAGATCACAGATCTACTTTTTGCTTACATTTAAGTAAACATCCTGGTGGAAGATCTATTCTTGTTTTAGTCAATAGAATACGAGTTAAATATCACACACTTGTACACATGTACAATGTTTAAACACAGACAGCTGTGAAATTTCCAATTAATAGAAGGTAAATTATATTTTTAGTCTATTAAACTTCTGCTAAAGCAAACTGAAGGAAAGCAGATGGGTCAATTCTTTTCTCTCCTATCCCCGCTATGCTACAAGGACTACTGCTCTGCATCAATCTGGTAGCTAAATAGTTTTTCCACTCAAATTATAAGTGTATGCAAGGGAGAGAAAAAAATATGCATCTTAATTCTTGGAAGCATGTAAATTCAGTTTAATTCTTGTTTGTGTTGTGCACTCTTCCCTTTTTCTGCCACTCCAGCTCTCGCTGTTACTGCAGTTGTAATAATTGCATAATATCTCATACTAGGCCCTACAAAAGGAACAGATGGAAATCCACAGAAAAGCAGTCCCACACAGACTTGTGTGAGTATATTCAAAATCCTGGCAGAAAAGTTGTATTATTAATACAGGAAGAGGAGTTCAACACCTATGAAATTTGTTCATGTAGGTCTACGGTAATTCTGCGGAGCTGAACAGCTCTTGGGAAGAGCAGCTCCTGAATATTCCTATGAAGAACACCACCATCTTACAAAACTCACCTCTTGTTGATCCTCTTGACTGCATCCCAACAAAACATAGACAAGGATGTGTGGAAGCAGATAAATTGTCACTTTATAGTCATTCTTCATCATAATACTGCAGCAATCAAAAACTTTTCTGGCAAGATCATGTCTCACCTATAGAAAAACATTATTTCCAAGAAAAGCCTCATTACAGAAGTTCAAATGCCTGAACAATTGATAACTTTCCTTTTGTCAACAAATACAAATTCCATTTCATCAAATAATTTTAAGATACTTGTCTCCTACAGAAGGTTCATCAGACTTAAACCTGCAGCTGGGATTGCTGATAGCAGCTGCTATTATGGGTATCAGTCGCTGATACCACAAAAAGCATTCCTTACATGTTCCACTTTTCCATCTTTCCTGCACCCTTGGAAACTTGCCCTGGACACAAAAAAAAAACCCCTTAAGGCCAAGAGTCTACTACTGCACTCAGCCTCCCTTCTGCTCTTAAAAGCCTGCAGAAAGTAGGAAGTTATGAAGACATTAATTTTTTCTCTGTCTGAAAGAGAGGAGAGTGTAGCCATTGAGCTGTTGTGATTACATTCACTACCTAAAGGAGTTGAATTAGAAGTGAAAATTTCAATGGGTAACTTACAGGTTGGAAAGCAAAAAGGCAGAGACTAATACTTTTCATGTGTTGGGACTGTGGAGCTATTGGGAAATGAAAGAAATCTTTCAGAAACTGAGAATGTAAATTTGAGGTTTTCAAGAAGTATTTCAGATAGTTTTCAGAAGCATTTGTCAGCACCCTCAGCCACACAAGAGTCTCTTGACATGGGCAAACTTCCTAGACTTTTGGCTTTGACAGTACCTGTGAAAACCAGCCCAGAAGCTACAATGCTGGGGAGGGGAAGGTGCACTGTTTACCCTGATGATGTAAGAAATGTGTTTTCACAGGCCTGTATTGAATAGGTGTATTCAGAAACCAAAATGCTGTTCTAGAACAGTGGTGTGTATATCAATATAGAGAGGAGATTTGTTCTCTTACCTTTGTTATAAGATAGCCTGCCCAAGTTGCTGACCATTCTGCAAAATTATCACCTAATTTGCTTAGGTAAATTGGCTTTTTCATCTTAGACCAATTTACAGCCTTTTGATAACTCTTGTACCTGTAATTTCAAAACATTCATTTATTAAAACTAAGTCTTTTATTTAGTATAAAACAATAACATATTGTTAATTATGAAGTTCACTAACTGGAATCATATTAGATTTTCATCTTCTGACTATTTTTAAAAAAGAATTACCAAAATACTTGCACTACTCAACACCTTTTATTCTGGAGCTTCTTAAAATGAAACATGAAACACAAAAAAACCAAACATGTTACCAGAATTCTAAAGTATCCTTCAAAATGCTGTCCAAATCAGTTTTGATAAATATTTTAGTACTATGTTTTTGACAGGAAACATTCAGAACATATATGAAAGACAAGAAATACCAAAAAGTTTGTTTTCTAAAGAGGTAAAACTCATGACAGACAAGCATGACTGTCTCAAGGAACAGGAAGGAAGATTGCTGATTATTTCAAATTTAGGTGCATACATCAATTGAAGTTTTTCTTCACATTATTTTTATCATTAATTCAACAAAACGAACAGTCAAATTAAAGCCCAATGAATTCCTCCAACTTGTGTAAAGGGATATTAATGGATTTGAGCAAAAACTGAGTAAGAACTGAGTGTGAATTTGTACAGCGGTAAGAAAACAGAAACAAAAGTTTCAAAACATCAGATAAGACAATGCTCTAGGTACAAACAGCTGCTTCTGGGCAAAGGATGAACTCAGAATTTTCCTTGTTTGATTTCTAAGCAATTACATTCAAGTGCTAAATTGGCTCTGTGTAGAAAGACCTCACTGGAATTTTGGATATACACATACCAGCCTTCACAGAACAGTAATAATCACAAAACCATAGGAAGTTATTGCCAGCATGAAGGGGAAAAAAAAAGTTTTTAAAGCTGTTATGAAAAGAAATTGCTGAAGTTGTCACATACCGTGTATTTAAGTGAGGTTCCAAGATCTCCTGCACATGCTCAGGAAACCTCCTCCAGAGCCTGGAGCCTGGGCAGTCAGTGTTTGTCTCTCTACAGTCATAGATAGACAGTAACTCCTGAAAAGGCATGGTTTACGTGACCAAGAGAGTACTGAATTTGATGAGCACAATAGTAATAAAAATTGGTGTATATACAGAAGTAACAAGAGGGAAGTTACAGAATGCTTAACTCAGAAATTATAACTGCAAAAGTTTCCTTCAACATTGTTAATCCTCTATTACTAGGCAGTGTTGATTTCGATTATTGACTCCCCAGATTTTCCCGGTGGTGTTTCTAAGGTGACATTTCTAAGTCAGCCTCAGGGTTACTCCTTCAATCACTAATGCATGGACTCTTAATTATCTCTGAAAAATTGTATCTCTGCTAAAATATTGCAACACAAAATTAAGCAAGTCTTCTCTTATTTGACAACTCTTCAGAATTCTAAGTGAGCAGTCTGAAAAATAAAAAGTCACTACCCTGAAAAACCTTTTGCTTTGTAATTTAAAGCTATATAGGATGAAGTTTCAAATGCTTAAACGTGTACTTCAAAAGGTACATTTATATTGCATAATTCCAAGTTCAGTATGATAGGAAATAATCTGTGAATAAAAAGTAGGATCTAACCATGTGTCTTACCTGAATTGCATATGCTGCAGAATCTTGAGCACGAACATTATCAGCGTAAGCAAGGAATGCTCTGGTCAGTTCCATTAATAATCCATAGGCAAAATTTGGATCCTCCACACCAGCCTCAATCACAGACAGAACACCAGTTTTACTAAAACAGAGTAATAGCTGTACCTTTCATCTCTAAATACTCCCTTTGAAACCTGACTCTAAACTGTTTTAGATGAGAAAACAAGTAAAGCTTTTCAGAGGGTCTAAAGATAACAGGTTCCCTACTCCCAAGTACTTTTAAAAAAACCCTTTATGTTAAACAAAACACTACAGCAATACTTCTTACCACAAAAGTAAAGTGTTTTCCTTGAGTTTCACTTGTTGAAAAATCGAGTCTGCCGGGATCTATGGCTCCCAGTTCACCTAAACATTCTCCACAAAGTAGCCGGGCTTGAGAATTTGCATCCTGGCAGCCGATTAGAAGCACAGTTACCAACTGGGAGATGACTGGCTCCACAGTTTCACTGTCTGTTACATACTTGATCAATTTCTCCTAGAGAGTTCAAAAATAAAAAGTTATTCTACAACCATGTTTATCATAAATTATCTTGAAAATTTTCCATCTTTAGTTCACTCCTACTTCATATTTCAGTTACCCATGACTTCAGGTTAGTGATTCAAACACTGGCATTTTGAAACTATAACCAATTGCCCTAAAATCCCCTAGGAAGGACTAAAGAAATGAATGAGGGATTTGGGCCTCAATTAACAATGCTGTCATGGTTAATACTGTATGTCATTATCACACGCCTGCCTATTAACTTCATTTTCTTTCCCAGTCCTACCAAGAACCTCTCTTCTTTTCTATGTTTTTCACTTAACTCTTCATGTGTTCTGATACTTCCTCTCAATTTCTTTCACACAGCTGTTGTACCTTCTGGTTTCACTGCCATTTGTAGAGTTATTATTTCCAATCTCTTGGCCATTTCTCCTGTCTCAGTCCTTACAACGCCCAGAGTTTCAAGTCCTTTAATCAATGCCAATCACTTTAATTGGATGTCCTTCCTTTTTTATTTTGGCTCAGCTTTTGTTCTGCAGTTCCACATTTAGTCCAAAAACAGAAGAAGCTTTCTCTTAATGATGTGAAGATGTCTGCCATCATTGTGTTTAATTAAAATTGAAACCACAGCCAACATAACAGAGCAAAGTTTGATTTGCCTCAATTATTTTGCTAGACTTTGGACCAAGCAAAGACATCGCAAGATTTTGCTGACCTGAGCTGCAAGAATTATTGATTGACCAGGAACACACACGATGATTGTTTGTTTTCAGCTGGGATTCTTTTTAATTTTCCAACTGAAGAGGGGATAGATTTGTTTGGGTTTTTTTAATTAAAGGTCACATACATCCCTCTGGGCTAATAACCACACAAATTGTAAAGCAGCATCCTCATCTTGTACATAGCTACAAATTTGTTTGAATATGATCAGTGGATTCAGATTTTTGAGGGTGGAAGGCAAAGGAGGAAGGGAAAAAAAGAAAAAGGTGTGAGGTGGTCACACACATCTTAATTCTTTTAGATATTACATACAAGAAATGCTGGCTTTAATGTTTTTGTCTCCCAAGGCAAATGTCATGTATGTTCTAACAGAGAACAAAGCCCACACTGTAGATTGCTGAAATGGACTTCTCAGATACAATCTTTCCTCAGGGCTGAAAAAAGAAAGGTAAGAAATGTACCACTAGCCTTGCTGAATCATCATCTCACAGATTTGCAGGATTTAAAAGTCTCTTCCAAGGAGACAGGATGAAAAAGAAACCTTTCTCTCCCATTACATTGAGAAATAGCTAGTTTAATACAGTGAGGAGAACATTGCTGGTCCAGATGCTATTTTATTTTTAATTCTACTGAAAATGGGTTTTCTATACCTGATTTCTATATAGTGTTTCTTTCAGGCTGGTAAGTGCATGAATACGAACATCCACATTCTCGTGCTGAATAGCTCTCATAGACAGCTGCAGCGTGGCTTGCAAGTCGGTGCTTTTGGAGGATTCCTGAACAAGACATGACAGAAGAAGTTCAAGTTAAATGTAACAGAAACACAGTCAAGCAGCACCTCAAGGAATGTGAGAACACACAGAAATGACTACCTTTCTGTCTACATTCTCACTTATATCAATATAACACTGTCTTCCTGTCTGTTTTTTTAAGATGCTTTCCTCAAAAAGGTGCTATATTTTAGACTATGTTGGTGTAAATAAAAAATATATCAGAAGAAAATGCTTTCTTTGACTACCTCATTATCTAAAATCCAAGTAATTTTTACTTTTCTTACCTCATTCCCACTAAATAATTGCTTCTTCCCACTATTACCTAACTGTTCTGAGGGCAAGTAAAAGAAATAGACCATAGAGAACTCCTAAAAATAGACAAACTTTGTTTCCTTTAAAAAGAATATGGAAGAGAGATCAAATTAAAACTAACACAGCCTGGTAACACAAACATTGCCACAGCTAATACTGCTGACTTTGAATCATCACCTCTTTAGTCTCAAAAAGATGAGAAGTCAGTGTTGAGGAGATGCTACAGAAACAAGCATGTTAAACATGAACATATTTCACTCCTAAAGGATAAGAACCTGCTTCAAAGTATTCCTGCAATACAGACATTCTGTTGTGGAGGCAGATAACTACTGTGCTATTTAACAATCAACTTCATGCATTTTCCTCACGTGTCATGAATTCATTTGATGCATTAAAAATACACCAGAAGAAGCTGTACCTTTCTGTATTCCTGAAGGACGACCTGAATTTCTTTTAGTTCTGGAAGGTCAGGTAGAAAATATATTTCATGTAAAAAGTCTTGCACTGCAACCCTAATAGTTACCAAAAGGAATATTGCAAAGAATATAGTGAACATTAGTTGGAATAGAAAAGTCTTTAAAGCCCGTCAAAAGAAAGCAATTACATGTAATGACTAGGAGAACAAAGGCTTGAAAAGCAAAAAAAAAGTAAATGCCACAGGTTTTTTATCTAATTAACTATACATCTTAATTTTTTTTTCCTCTTGTTACTCAACTAAGCCACCAGGATTTCTCCTCTATGCTTCAAAGTACTTTAAAGACAGCTCTTTCTGAAGCTTTCAAAGATGCCATTCATCTCTACCAGGGCTGGCTCTACTTATTTTGTACACTGGCCAACGGGTTAGAAGAATCCCATTTCATGTGAATCAAGTTCCAGTTTTCCTCATAAGAAAACACACAACCAAAAAAACCCCAGAATTCTGTGCCCCTAACATGAGAGAATCTCTTTCAAAGTTCAGTCATGAAAATGTAAGTCCTTTCTATTATTGACTGATTTTATTTTCAATTGATGCATGAAATGTTACGCAACATTAAATTCTGTGCACTTCATAATTGTGACTCTAATTACTAAAGGAAACAAAGAAGTCACTTCCTCCCTGTTTTTGACTCTGTACTCTCCTCCCTAGCTTAGAGCAAACGTTAGCAATCGCTGTTACCTGTCTGTGTGCCCTGCAGAGGGATGTAATTTTCTGTACCAGCAAAGACTTGGAATCAGAAAACGTGGCAGGGGTGAGTGTCTGAACGGGCTGTAACCTGACCATAGTGTTAGGTATTTTTATAAGGACAATATAAAACCACATTTTCAGATGAGGCTATCACTTGCCACTTTTCAAAATCTTTCTGTGATTTAGAGAAGTGGGAATTTCATAGAATAACATACTGCTCTGCAGAAAAATGAGAGAGCTGGGGAGCTTTAATTTATGTTTATCCCAATTGCTATTACAGGATTTAGCTGAAATAACTGATATAAGTGAAAATATTTCATACAGTACCTGTTCTCAACTATTAGAAAGTGAAATATTGCTGTAGTTTCCTTTGGTTGGATATGTATGAGGGGCAATAATGCTACTATCACATGACTAAGCAAGGAGCCAAGGTATGATTGGTCCAGGCTTCGAACAAAGCAATCCCAGGCTCTAAACAAGAAAAGACAACAAAATAATAGTTATCAATGAGTCTTCTCTACATAAAGGCATTTTAGGTCATGAGTCGTAAGAAGCATTTTAAATGATTTCAGCTCTGTGGTTTAGACTATTGTCTAGAACAAAATAAAAGTGTATTCAAGGACAGAAGGAGCAGATATGGCACTGTGTGGGTACACAATCAGTTCACCTGCAACACAGCTGTGGAAAGTCATCCTTGTATCTTAGAGCTGTTCTCAGTGTAGTCATCATCTTCACTCTTACCGAACTGATGTGTTTGGGACCCATGAGCTTCATTAAAGACATAAGACTGTTTAAAGCCTAGACATAGAGGAATGTCATTTTAGTGCATTAGACAGAAAATATGGCTCGTATACATTTTACTGACTGACTAAACCAGGTTACCTTGGCTTCTGAAATCATACCCTATAAAACATCAAATTCAGTTTGATGTTTCAGTAAAGAATTTGGGGGTTAGAGGAAAAGAGAATGAAAGGGAATATGAAGGAAGAACTGTGGACACCAAAGGGGTCAATGGTTACAGAAGTCTCTTACAAGACATGATTGACTATATGACCAAGTTTTAGAGGCTTAAAAGAGCAGGTTTGGGAAACAGAAATCAAACAAACTTGCATTAAAAACCAAAAACTAAGCCCAAACATAACAAAATGCCAAAACACCACCAGCAGAATTGACATACTTCTACCAGAAGAGATTTGTATGCTCCAGGGAACAGGTAATAGCTCAGCTGTCAGTGGGGCTGATGAAAGAAGAGAAATACTGAGATGCAGAAAAACCAGGAGATATTTCAGTCACAGTAACACTGTACTACCAATCAAGGTAGGACAATGGCCAGCACGACAGATCAGTAACACAGGAAGAAACCTGAGCTTGAGGAAAGGTCATGGAAGGGGAAACTCAACAAGAACACAGAACAGAACGAGATAGAAACCATAGCAGCTGCAGAAGAAATGTTATACAAATGAAGAAATTTAGAAAGTGTGAAGACATGGTGCTATGAAAATGAGAGCATCTTAACATGAGTATCTGAGAAGCAAAAAGCTTAAAAGAAAACACAGTTCATCAATGTAAAGGTTATATGCATCCTAGCACTGAAAACCTCCCCACAGAAATCATCTGCACTACCTCTGTGAGGTGCTTAAAAGGCTCATCTTGTGGTTAGAAGCATTGCCTCAGCAGAGCAGAATTTTCAGACTTTGCCTCAAGTTGTGAGCTCCAGTTGCTCTAAATGCTTTCTACTGTACAGCTGAAAGGAGCTATTCTGTGAGAGGCAAAACCAATAAAGTAGAGTCTCTCCTGGATTCACATCTTATTTTCTTTAGCTTTGTCTGCAGTGATTCCAGTTTTCTCCCACATTCCCTCATCCTCTACTTTGTTTCCTTCACCCACAGAAGCCATACACTTGGGATTGCACCTCTGTAATTACTCATTGACTGACTTGTTACATCCACCCTGTCTGACTGTACATTAGCTGATCATTAAAGGAACAAAACAAAAACCTCTGAGGTTACACAGAAGTCCTACCCACAGTGAGACCATCAGTTTTCAAGAGTCATGTTGAAACCTTAATGTCTTTGACACTTCAGTAACAGTTGCACAATCACATCAGTAAGTCTGGAATATTAAACCAGCCCTTGTTTACTTTTGGTTTAATATTCAAAGTAAATTTTACGCACCATTTTTTTATCCTCAATGCCAACACTGGAACTCAGTAACTGCATGTTAAAAAAAGCCAAGATACCAAGCAGTTTAGGTTGCAGATAATCACCCTGTGAGAGGAAAAATAAAAAGAAAAAACACAAATAATCTTATTATTACAGATTCCTAAATTAAGAAATTAAAAGGCTAATTAGGAAAGAAAAAATTAGAAGAATCCAAAAAACATACACTGCTCCTTAAGAAATACCAGTGTTAGTGAAAGACATCCCTACTAGACATCCTAAAGACATCCCTGACATTGTGAGTTCAGGTTTTCTTGGTAGGATTTGAGGGTTTGTGTATTTGTTGTCTGTTAGGGGTTTGGATTAATGAATTACTTGGTATGTCTCTCCCTTTCTATTATCACAGGAACACTTATTATGAAATGTCATCCTTTCCTCCACATTTTGCCTCAAATAAGTGATATTCAAAAAATGTCAAATCGTCTTCACTCTCTGAAGAAAAAAAGACTATTGGACAAACCTGAAGATTTTGACATTCTTACCATTTGTTCAGGTGATGTTATCTCTCTAGGCCCCTGATAGGGATCATCATGAGAGGCAAATGAAGCCAGTATTGACAAACCATTGAAGACCTGTTGATAGTGTTCTCCTATCCGCAACAGCAATTCGTTATGCAGTCCCTGGTAGTCCTGCCTCAGCAAGCTGCCCAGTTCTATCTCAGTCTCATTCTGTAATCAAATAGCAAACAGAAAGCAAGAGTTCATATCGTCACAATTAAACTAGCACACAGAGACAGGAGGCATTGGACCCTGGTTAATTTACCACAGAAATCAAAGAAAACACTTCCAAACAGCTCAACGTTAGATAAACCAAGTATTAGATAAACCAAGTTTAAGTTCACAAAAGATCTTGCAACAGTTTTTCAGAGCCAACAGAAAAGATTATAAATAACAAGACAACCAACACTTCTGCATGTACAATTTTCCCACCTATTCTCTGCAATACCTTAACTTAAAGCAGAGAAGTTATTACACATCATTTGTTGCTCCTAATCTACATGTCCAATACATCAAATGCCACCTTACCTTGAGATAATGAAGCGCCTGCTCAAGCTCATCCTTGGAGCAGGAACAGACCAAATGAGAGAAGATGTATTTGAAGTTATTGATTAAAATCTCTCTTCGGCTTACATTCAGCTGTTTTGCTATCGTTCGAATAAGTGTGGAGGCTGTAGGACTAGCCTTGGCTGCCAGGTCAGGAAGCAAAACCTGTAGAGTCCGCTGGTAAATTAAGAACAACACTCAATTGAAAAACAACACCATACAAAAAGTCCCTCCAAAACCCCATATTCACAGAAAAATTGTGGACTAAAATAGAAATCCACAAGCACATGCACACACACCCACCCCCCAGAGTAAAAAGCAAAAGCAAAAATGATTGACCAACTTACTGAGAGAAAGCGATTTAGATCTGGAAAATCAAATACATTGGCGATCTCAGACAACATGTCCAGGGCCATCTCTCTCTGGTGAGCAGCTGTTTGTTTCTGGAGCTCATTACCCTGGCATGGAGCACTCATTACTGCCATCTGGCTGGAGTGCAGGGATTCCACCAGAAACTAAGCATGAAGAAAAATATGTTCAGTATTCATTTTACCTTTTACCCACCCTAGAAATAAACACAAGGATTTCACTCCTCTGTCTAGGCACCTGTTTTTCTTTCTTGTTTATTGCACATAGATCTACAATTATTACTTTGTGGCAGAACTGGATTATCATCCACCTCATAAGTGCATTTAATTTTGCAATCCTGGATTCAGACATTGCACTATTTAAGGAAATATTCAAAATTAGAAGAGTCTGGATTTGGTAAGTTTCTTTCAAACAGAACTTCTTTCTTTATGTAATGGGTATAACAACAAAAACAAACCAAACACGCCAGTATTATGTCTGTAAAACGTTGACTTCAATTCTCATCTTAAATCATAGCCTCTTGTGGCAGTGGTACCACACAATGCAAGAACCTCTCTAGTTCCTCTATCTCAAAATGACAGCATCTGGGGAATAAAAAACCAAAAGCAATACTGTTGAGGGGAAAAGATCATGACAAAGTCAAAGACTCTCCATTCCTTCCAGAATGTCAGTGGGTTTTTCATTTTGTTTTTTAAATCATCTATTTCTTGTCCTGGAAGATATTACTCTAGATGACCCTGCTCTGGCAGGGGGGTTGGACTAGCTGAGCTTTAGAGGTCCCTTCCAACCCTAACATCCTGTGATTCCATGATTTCACCTTGTAGTGTCATTTTTACCTTGAACACCATTTTTAAAATATACAAAAATAACACAGACATCTGCCTTTTTAAATCATCACCTCTTTTCTTTTTACCTGACAGATTGGCTTCTTGTACTGACTGAAAAAAGCTTGCACTTTTACGGACTTGGATGCTGCCAGAGATCGAATTTCTGTGTATGCTGCTCCAGCCACAGCGGCCGACTTGGACAACAGACAGTGCAACAAATGTAAGAGGGCAAATGGTACCAATTCTCCTTTTGATGCCCTTACAAAGTAAGCAGAAGAAAGAGAATTAAAAAGGAAAAAAAGAATCACATGCAAAATGATTTATCCTTGTATTTGCATAGCTTATCAGTACTTCCTATGACAAGGTAGAAGAAAATGAGGACTATTCCATATGAATCATCTGCTTACTACAGTTTGAAAGGACTCTAGACAAAGGCTGACCTTGCAATAAATAATTTAATCCTACATTTACACTTGAATGTTAAAAACTTACTGAGCATCACAAACTGACACTACTTTGCAGTTCTGAAGATACTATCAAACATACCGCCCGATATCTCCTGTTGTGAGAATCAAGGTATCCTTAAGCTCATTATTTCTTGATATTTTGGCATTTGTGTAGGCTTCTTTCATTCTTGAAACAAAGAGCTGGAACACATAAAAACAAAACAAAAAGTAATTTTGGAGTGTTTGGCATTAGTGAAACAAAAAATGTAGTCAGTTAGAAAAACCAACCGAATTTACCTCTTTTATGAATCCTTCTTCAGAGTCTAAGGATTCTAGTATGTTCTTTATGCAGTCACTGAAAGCCACTCTTACATCTTTGTCTGGATCTTCCATTAGATTTAATAAAGACCCAACAAGAATCTTCACACTGGACTCATCAGTGTTAAAATCCAGGTGATTGCAAAGATGAGGTATATTTTCTATAAATGCTGGGTGGCACAGGTTGGAGGAGGAAAGGAAAAAGTATTTTCAATCCTTTTAAAAAAAATCTATTGAAGTGCACAAAACAGTGGTGCAATGAAGTCATAAAGCACACTGGATTTTTTAAATCAAAAGAGTAAATATTGTCAAACCAAAAAAGCTATTTAAAATTCCTATTTTGTTAATTATTACATTTCTAGATATAACCATGGACCAAAGTAAAGCCAAGGTAGATTACGAAGAACATCAATGACAAAATCAAACATTAGCAGTGATACCAACTGAAATATAACACTTAAAGCACCATTATAGGTATTAAAAAAAAAAACCCAAACAAACTTAGTAGCACATACAGAAGTGTAAAATGTTAATAAAGGTAAAGCCACATACCTAGCTTTACTGAACTGGATACTTCGTTCTTGAGGAGACTTAGAAATGGCGTGAAAACACAGGCTTGTACAAAAGCAGTTTTTTCATGAGCAGAAGTCACAGTAAGGCTGCTACATAAAATATCAGAAGTAACATGCTTAACAGCAGAGACTGCTGAGGAAAGCTGTACACTGAATGTACCAGAAAGACAGCAAGCTAATCTCCCAACTATAGCAGCACAAGCCTCCTTGACTAGTTCAGACTCATCCTGAATCTGATTTCTGAAATGGAAACAAAAAGGAAACCATTTTAGTAGATAATTTACCTAGTAATTTGTATTTTTACATTGTCTGTATTCACTAACTCTAGTGAAAATACTATTAGGACAATTTAGTGATCTGTCTCACTAAATTATCTTTTTCCTTCCCAGATTAAGTTCAAGTTCTACTAAATGTTCAAAACAGCACTGAGCATAGTGAGTTGGAGAAGCTGAAGACTAGACACAGTAGGACAGAAGACACAGAGATGTATATATAAAAGGTGGAGCAAGTGGAAAGATTTTAAGAGACAGAAGGACAAATATCACATGTATTTAACAAAGATATCTCCTCAGTTTAAATTTAATTAGAAATAGGGTCTCCAACTGGCAAAGTACCTTGTATAATGACACAGTAAGTGAACACTATTCTATCACACAGACAGCATCACTTACACCTGTCCCATTGAGATCTTACAATATCTGAGATTGAGATCTAGCAAATTCTGAATGAAATAGAAATAAATATTTGGTTTTGTGCTTGTACTACATTTCTTATTTGTCCATTTTTTCCCACTCGCATGAACACAGAAAAGCAGCATTAATACGTACAAAAGAGCTTTGGGAATCGTACTGCAGGACTGGACACTTGGTGGATGAAGCAGGAAAGAGAATCCTTTAACACAAGTAGCCCGAATTACTTCATGGGGACTTTGTAGTGCCCAATAATAAATGGATTTTCTCCAATCCAGACAAATGTTTCTTGGGAAAAGAGACAGAAGGAACACACAGTGTGACTGAGTTTGAGGTGCTGAAGAGAAAAAAACAAAATAAAGCAGATAGTTACTTAATTTAAACTTTAAATATTGTCAATCACAAGAGGGCAAAGAAAATAATTTTACATTAGAACAATCATTCCAGAAATATATTGTTTTATATATTTAAACAACATACTTACAGAAACTATGTGCAGTTTTTTGACTCAAAGCTAGAGAATCAAACTCAAAAGCAGATGGCTTAAAAGAAGAATCGTCAGGATGGCTGTAAATCCAGGGCAGAGACAGCAATCCACATAAGTTATGAAGAATCTGATCACTCAGTGGAATTTTCACTGGGGGGAAACAAACCAAAATAACCAAACCCATGCTATTTTTACAGCTCTGTATAGTTTATAAAAAAAGATGCACGTTATGTTCTCAATTTGCTACACAATGTTAGTTTTCTATCAAAGATTAGTCTTACTCTTCCCACATGTTTATATCCTGTATGTTAGACACATGATAATAAATGATGTAATGCCACATCAAAATAAATTAAAAATTTCATTAAACAGTTGACTTCATGTAATATGTGAACAGCAGAATGAATGCAGCTTCTGTATCTTTGGATTTGTATGAAATTTAGTCAGATGCATTCATTCCTAATTTACAAATCAAAGACACACTCGTCTGAAAGATTTCTCACCTTGTGCATAGAGCAAAGCATCAAAGATTTTCACTACTCTGTCAATCATTCGTTCAAGGTTAATAGTTTGTGAAGCAGCCTCTAACAGGTTTCTGCAGACAGTCACTACTCTTGTGATAAAATCAGAGGAAATCCACGTGAACTGTATATTCCCCACTGAATCTGAGGAGCTCTGAGTGTTCTTACATGTGTCAGAGTTACGTAGATGAGTCACTCTGTGATCTATACTGTTAAAACAGAAAACATATGATCAATGCAACAGACTATAAATATTTAATACTCTATTGCTTGTAAGCAAAGTTACTTGAAAATTTACTTCTTAAAAATATACCAGACTTATCCAATACTTGTCCTGATACACAGAAAAGCATTAACATAATCTCCACAAATCACAGTCACAGGTACAAGAAACTACTGGTCTCACGGTTTCATCTTGGTACCTTTACCTGGTAGAGTTTGTTGGGGGAGAGCAATGAACTATGCACAAAGCAGCCAGCTGCAGAATTACAGTGATCCCTTCTACAGTCTGAAGAATATCCACTGTCAGAATTTCTTTCTCAAGGGTAAGTATTAAGGATGCAGCTCTCTTTGTGATCGCATTCCATAGAGTGCTCTTCAATTCCATGTTTACAGGACTATGTCTGCAAGTTGACCACAGTAATTATTTTCCAGCACATACTTTTTTTCAGAAAGGATAAATCATCATAGCAAAACCAGAGCTAATCCGTATTGGATACAGGATTATGAAAATACCAAATGAAGCTTTATCTCAAACGGGCTCTTTGGGAGAAGAAGATACTAACTCTGAAGTTAAGTATGATGCAAATCAGACTTATCTGAAAGGCTGTAAGGGTGTAACTCTACAGTCCTTGGAAGGTGACTGTGACCAGGGTGGTTCCTGATGATTATAAAAAGGCAAACATCGCACCCATCTTCAAGAAAGATTAAAAAAAAAAAAAAGAGGATCCAAGGAACTACAGGCCTGGCAGCCTGACCTCAGTCCCTGTGAAAGTTATGGAAAAAATTCTTCCTTGAACTCATTTCTAGCCACATCAGGGACAAACGGGTGACTGGGAACAGCCAGCACATATTTACCAAGGGTAAACCTTGCCAGACTAACTTGATTCCTTTCTACAGCAAGACAGGTAGCTCTAGAGATAAAAGGAGAGCTGCTTATTTGGAGGACCTCAACTGGCTGAAAACTACACTGACAACAACCTCACAAAGGTCAACAGACAGGAGAGAAGTCCTGCAACTGGAATGAAAAACCCCGTGCAACAGAACAGGCTGAGGGCTGACTGGTTAGCAAGCAGCTTTGGAGAAAATGACCTGGTGGAGATGTGGAAAAGGTGTTCATCTGAGAACCTGACACAACTATATCTGCTTTAAGCACATCCCGTGTCACAGTAGGGCCACATACATGATTCTGTCCATCTGAGTGGATTCTCTCAGCTTTTCTGTTTGCACGGTGTAAAAATGAAAATGATTTGCATTGAGCACATTAAAAACAGTCTCTTTACATTTAAAACAAAGCATAAGTCAGATATTTTTTCAGGTCTTCCAGTGTTGCTCTTATGAAGAAAGCCCCTCAAAAAAGTTGTTCTTTGTTATTACTCACTGGCCAAAGTACTATTAAAGTAGTTACTCAGGAAGTGTCATACGTTACGGGTGCAGGTGATTTCTTTGCATGCTTTGTTAGTAGGCTCAGTCGACGTCTTTTCTCTGGAACTTCATCACTGCTGCCACTCCACCCATCAGTATCAGAAGTATCTAGCTGGTTCTGATGAAGTTCCTGAAAGATTTCTTCCATTTCTGTTTTTAATGCTGTATAAAGTGGATCCACCAGGTACTGGGATGAACAAAACCAGCGTTACCATGATGCTCTACCTTAATTCTCAAAGACGTGATTGTTCCTCACTTAAAATACAACATTTCAAAATATTATGGTAAAGTTCTTAAAAACCTTTCTGTTCAAAAATCTTAAGTACAAGATGAAAACTCTCACAGCAATGAAGTCTCCTGCCTTCCTAACAGAGAGAATGTAGCTTGTACAGCTGTTTCCCAGTTCTTGCCATAATACCTTGCTACCAAAGCCATCAAGGCACACACTAAGAGACAATACGTATGATACACACGGGGATGTATGGTGTAGAGGGAACACTGAGCATATCAACACTTCATTATAAACACCTCATTATGGTTTTAAACTAAAAGAGGGTAGATTTAAATTGAACATAAGGAAGAAATTTTATGATGAGGTGTGGTGGAACACCGGAACAGGTTGACCAGAGGGGTGGTAGAAGCCCCACCCCTGGAAACATTCAAGGTCAGGTTGGATGAGGCTGATCAACCTGATCTTTCACATCTTTCACTGAAAGATGTGCGTGCTCACTGCAGGGGGTGGTTGGTCTAGTCAATCTTTAAAGGTCCCTTCCAACCAAAACTATTCTATGATTTTATTTTCATTCAAACCTTTCTGTCTGTCTGTCCCCAACAAAGATGATTAAAACCATATTGTATTGAAAGAGAAGCTCAGATGAAGGGAAATTACTTGTAAATCTGCCCTTGTATGAGCATATTCTGTGCCTTACCCACATTTTGTACTATGATTAGCCAGGCCCTTGTGCCTCCATAGCTTCTCAATAGTTTAATACATCTAAATAACACAGGCTCCAGCTACATCCAACTCACTAAAGAACTCTCACTTGTACAAATACATGAAATAGTTGAGAAAACAAGGAGTATCAATATAATTATCCAACTAAAAATACTATTTCCTGATTTTTTTTTCCTCTGCACAGATACAGGGTTTTGTACATGATCTATTTGCATAATAAACACAGTATTTAAAAATAACTTGCCTCTTGTTCTTCCTGAGTTCCAAGCATATTTACAAAAATTCCACATATGGTACCTATGTGGGCTTTTCTTACTTGTAAGGCAGATTCATAGCCAGTTGGAACAAACTCCAGAAAACACTGCAGTATATGGCAAAAAGCAGCTTTCAGCTTTTTAGACTGAAGACACCCAAACCCATCACTTTCAAACAAAGCACAGAGCTTCTCCAGTAGCATATTCAAATAGACAGGCTCAATATTTTTGTAAGAACCTGCTTCAAAAGGCAACAACGTCTTCACCAACAGTAGCAGTGGTTCTCCAAAGAGTTCTGATTCTTCAGTATCCATTTCAAGTGCTGATTGTAGAATTCCAAAAAAGACAGTGAAGAAAACACTGGCTAGCTGTTCTGGAGGTCCTCCCAAATGAATTAATTTTACTAAAAACTTCATTGTCAAAGCTTTAACTTTTGGACTGCCATACTCCAACAAGGAGCAGCCTATCCCCCAGAGGATAGCATCTTCTCGTATAAAAAACACATCTGCAACAACATCTGTCAGAATAGACATTAATATAACTTCTAAACATTCCACATTGGGCATACCCATCAGCTGTAATGGTGCCAATCTTAAACATCCCACATTGTCACTTGTATTGCCTGAGAATCTCTTTACAGTCACTGGCCAGACCACTCCATCTCCCCAGAGATGCTTTTGTGCATCTGTTTCATGCAGGAAAATTAAGTCCTGGAAAAGCTGTAGCAAGTCTCTTGTTAGTACTTCAAAAATAGAGCCACTCTTCATTTTAAGTAGAAAAAGTAAAGAGCAAATGACATCATGAATGTTCTTGTGCAATGTGTTGCAGTTTGGAGTTGCAGCAATTCGGAGAAGCCTTGTTATGATCCAGTTACTAAATTCTAGGACAATAAAAAAGAAACAGCAAACAAAAAATTATTATGATAAAACTTAAAACCTCCTATTATGAGCACCTCCTTGAGAGCAGTTTGCTTATCAGTAAAACAAAAGAAAATGCCTTAAGATAAAGGCACATACTCTTAGTAAACAAAGAGCCTTCACTGGGGCATTTCTTCAGCAGATCTTACTGAAAAAAAGGAAAAGGGCAGGGGAAGGTGCATGCAGGACAAAAAAAAACCAAAACACAACAAAACCAAGAAACATTTTCCTCTGTCAAAAAACCCCTCAGGCAGTGAACATGTCTACAGGGTATCTCATCAACATGAACCAGGTAGAATCACTAAGCAATGGTAACGAATAAGGTCAAACTCTGTCCTGATAAATTTCCATTCTCACAAGTGCAAATCAATTCACAACATTACAAGTCTATCCTAATGTTGACAGACTTGCAAATATGTAAAGCTGATCTCACAAATCTGCCTTTTCCCTTTTTTTGCTCTTTTGTGTGGTCCCATTGTCAAAAAACTTAAATCCTGAAAATATCAAGCTTCAACATAAACATTTCCAAGAAACTCACCAATGCAACTCAGTTCGGTTTCCTCCTGATTTCCATCCACATTTACAAACATAAGTGGGGAAGATCTCATGATATGTTGAATAAAATCAAGCAACATTACAGAACTTGGCTGTGAATCTGATTTCTTAATCAGTTCCAAAGCAACTGTAAAAAATAAGAGACACGTTTCTGAATTATCATTGCAGTGAATCAACTTCACCAATTTTGTTCATATCTAAAGAGAAAGAAGGTATTTTTATATAAAATACTATGATACAATATTAAGCCTGTGTAATTATCAGTTGGGAGTGTGCTTACTTAACCCATTAAGACAATTCTGTGCATACTGCAAACCCCTCTATGTGACACCAAACTGTGTGAAGAAAAATATAAATTACTTAGCTTAACCATTGCTCATTAACAATACATGCATTAACATTTAGTTAATATTCTATCCAATTGTCTGATGAGTGAAGAACAGTTAACATTTTCATCTTTAATCACAGTTTCCCTAGGTTTGTGAACTTGGTAGAAAAAAATAATTGAAGAACTGTCCTGCATCTCCAAGGAACAGAAGTTTTTAAACAGTAAATTCAGCTTACTCAATCAGAAACTTTAGCAAAATAGTAAATGTAACTAATATTGCTGTACAGGTCAATTGGAACAGCTATCTGAATCACATCAGATCTATCCAAATTCCACACTGTTAGTCAGCAAAAGAAGGAAACTATCTCAGATGCAGACAGTAATTAACCAGAAAAGTTACATGGTAATAATAAACTACAAAACATACATTCCAAAGTGGTATCTAAAGCAGATTGGCACTTTGGTTTTGTTTTCATAGCCCTCCCTTTCTGGACTATAAAAGCATGAGTGAACACATCAGCGATAGAGTAACACGGGTATGACACTTCAATTGACCAACTCCCTAGACAAAATATCAACACTACAGACACAGCTACATGAATTTATAACTTGGAAGCAGTAAGTTACCCATAGTGTGATTCTCCTTGATGTAAATGTGCAGGTAACTACAAATGATACTTGTACAGTATATGTATTCCATAATTACTAAAATGTTGTTAAAGTATTGTATTAATTGAAACCTTAACATGATTTAAGGAATACTAAAATAAGGTTAGAATTCTAAAATTAAAAATACAGCTGTTTACATCCAAGCAGTTCAATGCTGATAGACCCTGTGACTATGTTCATTGAGTACTGTGGCTTGCAAGTCTTCAATCACATACACGATACTCCTGATTTTCAATGTTGAGAGCATTTATATTTGCACAACTCTGCTCTGCACACCTCCCTCTTTTTTTGGTGTTTTGTTGAGGGGTTTTTTAAGCTTGTTACTTCAGATCTAGCAAATACTTCATCATGGAAGTTATTAAAAATGAGTCATAAATGGTATTGCATTCAACTCCTAATATTTGTTGAAATGAGAGCTGTAACTTCTTTTTTAGCAAGAATTACTTAAAGCATTAAGCAGGTAATTTTAAAAGATACTGATGTATCTGTATAGGGATGTGTATGATGTGTACTGATGTACTCACCAACATCTACATCTGTGAGAATTCTGTCAATGAACTGGCAGAGTATTTGTCTTGGTTTCTGCACAACTGCGTTGTATTCTTCAGGAGTAGCACTAAAATTAAAACCACAAAATAATTATTTGTAGTCTATCTCAACAACACAATGGTAAGCTGAACTTTTTTTCTTCAATAAGTTTTCAAAAAGAAATACAAATTGATTTCTTGTTTTAATGACCAGCAGATTGCCTGTTCCCTTCTCTCTTTATTCTTCATAAGTATAAATTCTTCATAAGTATAAATTTTATCAAGTGCTGATGATCATTTAATTTTGTTAGCCAATTATGTTAGATATTAAATCCACATCAGGGATTGTTGCTTCTAGATAGCAACAAAACACCTTTGATGCAGGATAAAAAAATGAATTAAAAATTTCAAAAGCCTCTTTTACTTTTGTAATTAACCAGTTATTCCCACGCTTGCTCTCAGCAAAGCTGTAACCCGTAATTCTCGCGCTGAAACTCCCTCTCTCCGTGCCTCTCGTGCACTGC
>JANHFX010017069.1:0-102106 GCA_027560015.1 Chloroceryle amazona
GGCCAGGAACCCCCAGGAAGATAGACAGAACACTTGGAGACACATAACTGTGGGGTAGGGTGCTGTCATCTTCTTTCCACTGCCCATTCCTCTCCTCCCTCTCCCTCCAGATTTGGACATGCCCAGGCAACCCAACCCGCGCCGCCCCCCCCCGGCCCGGCTGCCCAGCGCGGCGTCTTCCCAGCGGCGCCGGGCGCTGCCGGCTGCGGCCGCGGCAGCTGCAGGGGCATCTTTAAGCAGCTGTTTCCACCACCTAAGCTCCTCCCCGCCCACTCCTCCCGGCGTTGGAAGTGGCTAACGGTTACCTTGCTCTCAAATCAGAGCTGCGAAAAACAAAAACACCGGAAAATTATGCAAAATCACGTTAATGTGGCTTTACAGCGATTCTATGAGCTGCAAATGAGTAGCTGCTGAAAGAACAATTGCAGAAAGTTCAGGACAGGTATCGACCTGCCTACCCGGCCTTGCAGCAGTGCCAGTTTGCTTTTTTCTGAGTGCAAAAGTAAATGTTGATTGAGATTGCTGCATAGAAACAAACATGGGCCGAGAGTATTTTTTGGCTTGGGTAGTCTTGGGCTATTTAAAGATAGTCTTTCTGTAGATTCAGCTGAATTACAGACCCATGGACAGGCTAGTACCTACCTTTCTTCTTTGAACATCCGACTCTTCAGGGTTATTCAAAGGAGTGCAACACAGGAGTAAAGTGACAAACTACAAGACAGGGTTTTATCCTAATGCGAATATTCTGCTTACAAATTTCAGTAACACGAGGCATTCTTCTTCTAGAGGTCTCACTTCCAGATGTCATTTTGAATTTATTACAAAGGGGAATTGTTGAGTAAGAACAACAAATGCTTTTCACAAGTAAAAGAAAATACATAAAATAGGATAGTCAAAACCCAGACTGCTACAGCCAGGTGTGAGTTGTCCTACTTGGCCCAGTGGAGTGCCTCCTGGGGAGTATCACTGGAGTATTAGAGCTGATACTTTACAATGAGCATTCTGCATTTTATGGGTCAGAAGAGACCTTCATCTGAAAGAATTTTCCTCCTTCGGCAAGAAAAGATACCCTGTTTTGTTGCAAGGTGGACTTTGGGATATAAGACATCTGCTTTTCAAATGAAAAAAATAAAAATACAGCAAGGTGTGTTCTAGTGAAATGTACTACTCCTTAAAAGTTTGTGTTTCTGCATAATTCACAGCGCAGCATTTGTGTGTAGCAAGGCACCATTTTCTAGAGCATCACATTTTGTATAAAGACAATCTCTAATCGTATTTCTACGACACATTCACATACCAAAGTTTTCTCCCAGTTTTCTCATTATCTGGGCCAAGATTTTAAAATTTGATTAGCAGTTCTGTGTGTCAGTTCTGGTGACTGAGAGTGGGTTGAAATAGTGCAAACACCCACTTTCAAGTGCTCTTCTTGAAAAGCAACAGAGCCAGAACCTCTGGCTATTTCGAAAGTACAAGTCCATAATGGTCCAGCTTTATAACAAAGCTTTTCACTTTGTATCCACTTTTTCTTGAACTGATTTGCTGAAGGTCAGCTGGGAAAGACAGGGCAGATTTTATTTTCATCTGGGTCTACTGCATCTAAGTGGATTTGTAACTGCTTTGCTAACCAGAGCCTAGCCCGGGAGGCCATGTATATGGGAAGAAAATACACAAGGGTTTCACCAACAGAGTCACAGTTCTGCTGTCACATTTGTGTGATCTCAGTTATTATATCCTCATCTCAGCTTTTTTTTTTGCAATAATGATCATCTCAGTGGCTTGGTAGAGTTGTGAAGGCCAGAGAAGGAGACATCTGTCTCTGATCCTGTGGCCCAGCCAGTCAGCAGAACCACATCCCACACTCAGGACTGCGTGAAGTTTGCCCGCAGTGCATTGGAAGCATCAGAAGGGGAAACAACGTCATTTAGGACAGGTGAAATCCAATCCACAGTTACATCATGTATTTTTGTAACTCTGAGTAAAGAGCAGATCACAGAGGTAGTCAAAATCCCAGTGTAAAGCTGCAGCCCACATCTCAATCATTGCTTCCGGGATGGGTCTGCCTGTGTAAGCATGTGCAGCGGGGGAAACCAGAGCTGTGACTAAAGTGACACAGTTATCTCAGAAATCACATTGGAAGAGATGATTCAGCAACTAGATTACATGAAAACTGAATATAACATAGATGGCAATGAATGGTTACATCTAGAGTCTGAGAAAATGCATGAAGTGTAAGGCAGCTAAAGTTCATGTTAGCGTTTTCTAATAATTTAATTGCTTCACTACATTTGTGCTGTTACTTCAGAACTTCTTAGGAGGTACTTTACACTGTAAAGGACCATTGATACTGCTTACAGGCAAGTTTACCTTCTCTATCTGTGGAATCACATGGATTTTTTTTCACGTTCCACGCATAAAATAGAAGCTCAAGCAGTGCAGTGTTTCAGTGTGTTATAATGTCACTCAGCAAACTCTCAGCTACCAAGTGTAAAGCAAGCTTCTTTGCTTTGCTTCCTTCTATAAAAGATGAACTAGAGCACATTCAGAATCTAATACGGATCTTTTGGCGTGTTTTTTCATTGCACACTTTCATATATTTTTCAGGTAGCAAAACAGTTATTTATGTGATAGAAGTATTATAGAAATCAGAACAAAAGCCTCCATGTCTTTATCATTATTTTATACTCTCTGTACTTCATAGAGTGTGATTTTAGTGTCACTTGTGAGAAAACTGCTTGGGTTATTCTCTAGACTGATTTGAAAAGAATAGTAAATAGATACAGTGTTTTACTGAAAGAAAGTGATTCTGTGTAATCAAAAAGAAAAGAAAGGAAGAAAAAAAAACCTGTTGCTAGTATGATTGGAAAGCTTTTTTCTTACACTTCTATCCTTAGAAAGTTCTTGGCTTATTATAAAATAAATCCAGAGATAATATTGTCACTCATCTGAAAAGAATGCAGAATTAGTCCAATGGCAATTGCAGCTCAGCAAGATCTTTTTACAGGATAGAGTTGTAGAAATCCTCAGGCTTAGAAGTAAAATCTCATTTCAGTATTGAGAGCTTGGTGGTGATGTTGTGTTGCCATGGAACCAAGAAAATGGGAAAAATTTTGGACTGCCCTAAAGGAACAGACTTTCAGAGCTGCATGTGCTTTAAAAAGCTCAACTACTGCTGGGTCTCACTTCCAGAAAAGAGACTCCATCCTGCTTCCAGTGAAGTCAATGGGAGGTTTGCCACTGGTCTCAGTAGGCGCAGGAGCATGCCTAAGTTTTGCAATCTATCTTTTTAAACTTCTTAAACCGAGGTGTTTACTGTGCCAATGAGTCTGGGGAGGTAATTTGCATATGATGGCAAATCAGCAGAACCCTGGCTTTCTGTGAATAAGCTGCTGACCACATCATGCATAGCAGCCTGCAGATGAGAAAGAGCTGTCAGGACTCATTTTTTTTCAAATAAGGTTAGTCCCTTCTATGCTTAAATTCTTCATGAAGTTTCCAGTGGAGATCAACAAAGTACCTGTTTTCTAGACAATGCTGTGGGGAGGAGGTGAAAAAAAGGATGAGGGCGACTTCTTTTTACATCGCCTCTAGCCAGGGTCTGTGCTCCCAGCTTACTTTCAGCAATTCCCATGATGTCACTTTTAGTAATGGAGACATGTTTACAAAAGAGTACACAGCATCCTCTTTAAAAAGAAACTTTCATCCTGGGGAGTCCTACAAAACTTAGGAAACCAAAAACTGTGAGGAGGGAATAAAGATCCAGACAAAGGATCTTTGTTTGCAGTGACCGAACTTGACCTCACATGACTATGAACAATAATGAATATGCAATCTGGCAGTTGCAGAACTCCATGTCAGCAGTTCTGCCTTTGGTGTACAATGTATCTACAAGTGCCAAGTGGCCATGACATGGATGGATAAGACTGTACATAGAAATGGTATGGGTATACTTCATATATCAGCTCAAGACAAATCTATTTCATCTTGGATTTCATCTTCCTTATCTTGAGAACAAATGCAAAATTAATTAAGAGTACAGTGACTCTCTCCTATGTAATATAGTACATTGTGTTTCTGTAATTTCTTCTCATTCAAATATCATATTTATTACTGTAATTTTGAAAAGATAAGTGCATTTCAGCCCGAGCTGTTCCTAGCTTTTCCCTTGAGCTTGTTACATTAGTACAAAAAAAAGGGGTTTTGTTCTAACAGAAAGCACTACTGGGTTAAAACCAGTATTAACTACCTTTTACTCTTGCAAACTTAGCACCATTTATCTATCAAGAAATTACACACAGGCTTGTATTACATACAGATCAGAAAAACTTAACTATCCAAAGGCATTTGATAGCATTTTTAATTTAGGAAGAGCGACTGACAGAATTTAGAATAAGATTCTCCCACACTCAGACCTTTAGCAATTATCTGCTGTAACAATGCAAGCTTCCCCGTGCCTGCTGTGAAGAAGGGGTACATTTTGTAAAGGTGGTTATTTCTGTTCTCTGCTTTTGTTTGCTGAGGGTATTTGCAAAGCTGATATTTTAACTAAGAGTTGATTTTAGCTGAAAAATAACAGAGATGTAACATCCGATTTACTGTATATAGGACCTCAATACTGTTGACCTCAAAAATATTATCCATCTGTAAATCATTAAAAATCGGGGGGGGGGACGGACGGGACGGACACTCTGGTTACACAAAGGATAAATCTAGGTTTGTGTTTGCAGATATTTCAAGTTTCACCAATGGCTTTATTTTACGTCAGGCCCAGTGGACTTCTACTTATTGCCAACTCCCCCATAGAAGACAGACAGAAGATGAGTTTATTCTCATCCGGTTCCCTCTCCAGGATTGCAGAGCTGATTTCTATCCCTCCAAATAAACAGCCAAGGAATAGAAATAAAGAAGTCTGAGAGCTGAGGGCAGTCTGGACTATTCTGAAGACTGAAAAGAATGACATGTCACAAAACCGTGATCTTACCAAATTGCTGTGACTCATCCATGAGGGATTGCAAATTGTTCTAGAATAAGACAACCCCTAATTATTATGAGATGCTAGGCAAGTCAGTATCTCAAAAGGAGGTGGTTTTCACTCCTCAGGTTTGCTCTACTGTGCAGTTGTTGGCTTTAGAAAGACTACTCATAATTTAAAGCACTGCAGGTACTGGAAGCTGGGATCACAGGCAGCTAATTCAACACCAGTGAACGAGAGTTTTCGCAACAGATCATATGTCCCAGCTCTTGAATCACATGATGTCCCACCACTCCCCTCTATTACAGGTATTTAAGACCTTAATCAAGGAGTTTCCAATGTAAGAGTCTTAATGCAAAAGACATGGAAGCCCTAAGACCTATTCATTGGGAAATTTTCTCAGAATTTTTGGGACATGTTTTGCAAACACCTTGGGAGGGTTCTCGAGAGTGTTGGGGCATTTGTTGAATGCAATGATCCTGATACAGACTGATATATATCTCAATGAAGGCTTTACAACCCAAATATTTTACAATCTCCTATTTGATCATCTCTTCTGCAGATGAACAGAGAGCCATCTCCAAAGGGCAACACACTCTGCCCCAATTTACCTAGGCAAACAAAACAGATTCACTGATTTAGGTTTTTCAAACAGCAAATGGGAACTAAAACTTTCTATAGATGTTTAGGGGTTTTTTTGTTTTGCTGTTTGTTTGGGTTTTTTTAAGTCAGTCTCACTGAAAAATATAAGGTTTCCAGACTTTCGTTTGTCATATATGTAATTAACTTTATGTAACTGAAATTTTATCCATGAACATACTCAACAAAAAGTAAACTATAATTTTTGTTTCAGTACAACAAAATTAACTGAGAACCCTGACAAAAGCGCTTTTTTTGTCTTTTATCCTTCTATTTGCACTAATTTGGCTACATCAGTTGTTATATTTCAGTTCTGACATTCAAATCATGTTGAGCAATTTTCCCACAGCATGTTTCCCAAACAAAAGCATTTTTTCCCACTCCCCCTTATGTGTCTCTTGGATCTTGGAACTGCAGAAAAATATCCTTGTTTAAATCCTAAAACCCGTCCAACAATTATATTGCAATGCTAGATTTCACAAACTATCAATGATCATCTGAGCAAAACGATACCAACTGACCCAGCGAGAGCACACCTTTCAGTTACTAAATAACAGATATGCAACTCACAACATAAAATCAAACTTAGTTGGGTTTTTTGAAGCATAACCGAATACTTTCCCAAGCACCTTATACCAACATGAGAGCAGAAATACTTTTATGTGTATACCCTAAAATATCAATTTGCTTAATTATTCTAGGATATTCACCCAGAATTCCAGAGGTCTTGAAAAAGATATCATCTCTTGCTAAGAAATGATGTTTATGCAGCTCTGACCTTTCCCCTTTATAAAAGAACAGCACATATTACTAGCTTGGTATTTCACACATGATCAACCATTGCTTCAGGAAAATTAGATGGGACATAGCATGACAGGCTGGTTTCATAAAGGTGTTTGTAGGCTTAGGACAGAATCACTCCACAACTCCTTCAGATTTAGGATAATGCAGGATCATATATGCCTTGTTTATCCTTACTGCAGTTCCCCCTTTTGTTCTCTCCACAGGAGTGGTAAAGCAGCAGTGGTTTATGGAGGGTTCTTGTTCATTTTACCTTTACCTGCAATAAGAGATTAAGTGACACATTCCCTGCAGCAAAGCACCCCAGGCTATAGGATAGAGGTGTTTTGAGCCAGGTCTTTTGGAGAGGAGAAATTATTGATGCCTTTCATCAGGACCTAATCTACTTAACTTGAGTTAAAAAAAAAAGTTTGTATCCGCTTTTGCCTTTAAAACACCTGTCTTTCAGATGCGCAAAGTTACAAAAATCTCCATTTCATCTAGCATAAAAATCTATCTGTGCTACTACAGTGTCTTCAACATCAAACTGAGCTCTACCACTCAGGCTGAGTTCTGCTTCCTCACCAGCTTTTTTTTCATAAAAGAACTTTCTGTGCATTTTTGTCTGTGTTATTTTTCAGATATGCTTTTGTGCATAGCTAGTTATTTAGTATTTCTTATATGTCTTGAGAACGTGCTAAGTTAATGAATAAAACAAAACCAAAACCAACGAACCAAAACCAAACAAAACCAAAACCAACCAACCAATCAAAGACACAAAAAAAAACAAAACAGACAAACAAAACAAAACTTGGGAAGCACTGGCCAGATTGGAAACTGGAGAAGGCTCCTATACAGTTAAGAAGTAATTTCTGGAACAGCATCCAAGAGGGATTATGGCGCAAATATCTGCCTCAAGTCCAGCCTACATCACAGGATCATTCTGACATTTTTGGCTATTCCTCATAGAATTTCACCTCCTCTGGTAGATCATTATGGGTGAGAAGGTACCATCAGTAATCCTAGTATGATGAAACATGGAGCAAAATTTCATAGTTTGTTTACATTAGGAACACTTGTTGCTAAAAATGTCTTAGTTACTATATTTTAACTAATATTTCAAGCACTAGCATAGATATGTTATCTCTTCCTGATCAGCTCTCAAAGTGAGAGCCAACATATTTTGAAATATGATTTATTTTCTAATCTAGGCCTTGTTACATCTCATAAAACCCAGGTCAGACAGATCTGGAGGAAAAGTCATCCATATCTCTGTACCTGCAAAATTTAGAAGCAGAACAGTGCATGATCAGAGTCTGAATGCCAGCCATTCTGTGACTGTGGTAAGTAGCATGATCCAGTCTCTTCGCTTCTCTATCTGTTCCTCTGGTAAATCTATATAAAAGTTTCCTGACCATAGATGTGCCCCATCTCATATTCATGTAGTCCATTGATACTTGGAATTGAAAAAGGCTCCATACAAAGCAAGGTGTCTATAATCCTTCTAATTTAGATTTAATTACTTGTTTCATTTTTGCTAAACTAAGGTTCCTTTCTCTTCAATTTCTTGTATTCCAGGCTATACTCTGTATTTAGCGCAATATCCAAGACATCTTTAGACTCTCTTTCCTCAGTACAGATCATGACCTAGCCTAGTTAGAATGAGATTAGGTAGAAGAAAAAGGGCTAACTGTAAATGTAGTATAAAATAAAAAAGACAAACCTTGTGAATATTATGTCTTCTTCTGATGTCTACCTACATGTTACTGTTTTTTAGCTGACACAGTCTGAGAATCTTGAGGTAAAATCATGGTATGGCAAAAGTGAATGGCAAAACTCCCACCCAGAGCAGGATATGGTATGAATACTGGTACATGGTATGAATATCACAAAACGTTTATACTATACTGGAGGACAACCACACCTACCTACTTTCTGAGCCCTATTTCAACTTATACTATACACTTCTATATTAATCAAGCATTTGACGTATGTGGGGAGGATTTTAATTTATGTAAAATTACTTTAACCGAGAGTAACCTTTGTAACTATGCTTACATTATCAGTTGTGATTGGTGCAGGATACTTCATAGAGCTGCAAACTACGCTTCCTTACGTAACAGGCATTAGGAGGCAGTTACACAACTTAATGCAAACACCACCACCAGACAAAAATCCATGGCACAGACAGGATCTTGAGTAATCATCAAAGCAGTGCCAGAAAGCAAATTCTACCTGCAGAAAATGCAGGGGTTTTTTTTTTCATGTTAAATGCATTTCAGGGGATGCTCTGCCTTTCAGTTGCTGGTAGCATTAATACGGAGTTTGCCACAAAGTGGCTTTTTGTTGTAAACTTTTTATCCTTCAGAACCTGTTAACACAAACTTTGACTAACACTGCCACAAAATGTGTGTGCAATTCAACTCATATCTTTACTGACTGCAATAATAAACTTTTGGTCTAAAACAAACAGGTCATTAGCAAACAGATACTACTGTGCACTGTGGTTACTTGGGCCTCTCCTGCCATCATCCTGTTTTTCACTCACTGTTCATATGCTTAGAGTTTAATATCTTAGTATGTCTTCATGATGCCAGGGCCTTGCAGCTTTCTCAAATTCAGTGCAGGTGAAGAACATACTCCATTTCTCTGTGCACAAATTTTATTAATGTCCCTTACCTATAACTGTTAATTCAGGCAATACTTTTATCTCAGGTGTTAACTTAGGTCACAGAGAATGTCTACATTCACACAGCCATGCCTGTAGATTCATATATTCTAAATTCAAGGAATTATATTAAATTATCTTTGTAGTTCCTTCAAAATATTTTTTAAGTTGATGTAATTTCTTGATAAATAAGTTTCAGCTTGTTCCAAAGGAGCATTACAAGACTCCTTTTAGATACTTTATATTGCAGAAGTTTAAGTGTTATACAAACTATTTTATGGGGAGATTCTGCTCACTTACATGAGTAGAAATTGGAATTACTCCAAATTTCTACAGGTATAAGAGAACAGATTTTTTTTTTTTCTCAGCCATTTTAAAAGACTCACATGGCAAAACAAAACTGTGTGATCAGAAATACTTTTTGAAAGACAGGCAGTTTATCACAGTCTAACTATATTACATCTTTAGAAAACACTCAAGTGTTTACCCTCAAGGCTGGAAGAAGGCATTTACAAGGCTTCTTTTTTTTTCATCTGTGACATTGCCTGCTTCCTTGACTGAGGTGTTCAGAATGGTTTAAGAGGTAATGTGCTTGAATTAAATATATTCAAACATCAGTAGGTAGTATTATTGGATGACTAGGGCACACAGAATTGGTCTGTGCTCAGGGGGACAGGAATGCCCAAAGAAAAGGAAGTCTGTTTTTTACCTTTTTGACAGCCTGATAAGAATCCACCCATCCAACTTTAGTCTTAAGGAGATGTTTTATTTCCCCTCTCAAGTCTCCTGTTTTTAGGCTTCCACCTCTCCAAGCACAATGACTTGGAACTACTTAAATACATTAATTCAGTCACTGAAAACCCCACCCAGCAAAGCCCAAAGACCAGGTTTAAGAATCACCTGCAAAAACAACCCCTCCTGATTCACCCTTTCCATTGTTTTTTTTCCTCTTCTCTCAACAGCAAGAAGAAACACCATTCCTTTGGGGTTTTTTGGTTAAAACTTGCTAGTGACAAAATATATCCCTCATCTGGGAGGTGTACAGTGAGCTAGATGGGGGGAACAATCCACATGAAAAATAAGTCTTCATCAAAACCATGCTGTGGAGGCATGTCCAGCTGTGAGGCATGTCCAGCTGTGGAGGCAGCAGAAGGGTGGGAACAGTAACTGAGGAAGGGGCAGGAGCTGTGCAAAGTGGCAGAGCCATTAAAAGACATGTATGTGGACTTGTGCTCAGAGTCATATCCTACTGCTTGTGAGAAATAGCATTATTTGCTGTTGTTGAAAGAGAACATAAACATGGAGGAGGGAGAGCTCTAGGAGGATAACAGGCTTCATGGAGAATGAGGTCAAATTGCAGCTTTAAAACTTACAAACTTTACCTGATTATCCAGGTTTGTTGGGTTTTTGGGGGGGTTTTGGTTGTTTTGGGTTTTTTTTAACAGTTATTTTGGGTTTGTTTGTTGCAGGATTTTGTTTGCTTTGGGTTTTTTTGATTTGTCTTATTTTGTTGTTTTTTTTCTGAGGTTGCAAAAAAGGAAAATAACTTAAATAGCCGTAACATGCCTTTTCCTTCATTTAAATTCCCAGTTAAAAATAATAAAAATCAGTTTTGCTTGTATGCCAACAATTCAATTTACCACAATATATTTGTATTTATTCCCTAGTTAAAACTAAATTCAATTTGTCATAGCCCTCTAGAGCACAGTGGTGTCATTGGGATTAATCACCAAAGCATGTCTTTCTTGAACAAGGTGTTTTCTTCAGTGTGATATTCTGCTACAAGTTATATACAATTCTGTCATGCTTGAAAACACTATAATTATGTTGGTCAGGAACATAATTTTTTTCCTTAATGAAACAGGTTTCTACCACCTACAATTTGGAAAACAGTATAACATCAAACAGGCTACTTTCTTTCCTTGCCTACTACTGGCAAACTGCCATTTATTTCTATAAGCATGGTTAAACCTCTGCATACAAACTAAGGATCTATGAGTAGAGAATAATCTGGGAAATGTGATGGAGTATTTATTTACCATTTTCTTTTACCTTCATCTCTTAACTTTTCTAATGCTTCTTCGTACTGGTTATTTCAGAATTGTCTGTCATCTACAATATCCTAATTGTTTTACTTTAACAAACATAAATACAAAACATCATTCCACAGACTTATTTTTAAACACGGATTGGATTTCTCTTCCTCAATTAAAAAACAATAAAGGAACACATAAAAAGATAACTGTAAAGCAGTCACCAAGTCCAAAAGAAGTTAAACTGCTCTGCCCCAAAACATTCAGTTCACTTTGCCCATTTTAAGACACCTGAGAACAATTTATTTCCCACCCTTCCCTCTGCCTGCCAGCGTCCTGAGCTCTGTATGGGCACCTCTAACTGTATTTTCTTTTCCTTTTATGCTAAAAAACAATGACAAAATAACCAGTGTCTTACCCTGTCCAGCCAATCCTGCCAAATGCATGGTCATGAACAAGGGCATAAATAAAATATAGCTGGAAGAAGTGTGATTCATATTTAGAGGGGAGGTACTCAGGACACGTGCCAGGGATGATGTCTGTCCCTTGCTATTTTATCTGTCTTGCCAAGGCATTTACACAGCTCCCATTACTGTGATTCCAGAATATATAGGAACATATGCTATTCTTACAACGCTCAAATAGGGTGGACAGATTACATGGGTTATCCCAGGTCAGAAGACTGAAGCAGAACAGATCATTGCACAAGCTTCACAAGATCATAGAAGGTGTTTACCTACCATTTCTTTATAAATCAATACCTAACCTCATTCCCAAAGTATCCATTTTTTTCTTGAGCATTTATGCTAAAATAGTTCATCTTGGAGGTTTTATTGGACATGAACCAATGGATGAAATGAACTGGTGTTTGAGTTATAGCAGCTTCTTTTGATGCACATCAAATTCTCTTCATCTATGGCTGTCAAGATAAATAACAAGACTTCTACATTTCTATTTTTTGGGCAATGATTTTAAGCATAGAGTGCCCAGTAAGACTGCATTTCCCCTCTTACCCAAGTGATCATAAAACTGAGTTCATTTCTATTAGAGGAAGATGTCAATAACCTACACATGACTTTAAGTTTTCAAAGGTAAACTATCAGAACATTCTTTAAAGCAGCATTTTACCTGAAATTAATTTGGAAGCAAAATATACCTGTTTGCATTCACTAAGAAGTTATCCCCAAAATATAAATATATGAGTATGATCTTGTTAATTTACGGAAGCCAGGTTTCTGCATGGGACATAGCATATTAACATCTACTGTGAGTGATGTAAGTTCAGGTTGATGGTTGGATGTCACCTGCTAGCTTCTCCTGCAGAGGTACCCATTGCTGGCTGGCTGACTAACTTATTGTATGCCCATTTGTCCATAAACTCTATATACCTGCTTTGCCACAAGTGTAGGAATAATGCTCTTTATACAATCTTTTGATTCCCTTTTGATACCATAGAGTCAGAAAGTATTAGTATGTTTATAACTATCTTTATCTGTAAAACAGCAAAGTACATACCAACCTGGTAGGATGTTGGGAAAGACAATTAACTATTATTTGGAGAAGCTTTTAAGGCTGCTGAATACTAAGTCCTGCAAGAGGGAGAAATACATGATCTGATGACACTTGGTTAACACACACCCCTGTCATCACCTGTGCAGCATTTACAGCTTCACAGGCCTTGGTAGCCAAAAGAAATAGGCAAGGCTGGATTGCTCAAAATTAATAAGGGGTTTGGACAACACTTGGCAATGAAAAGTAACATGTTCAGTATGTTGACATCTTTTCTCTTAAAGCACCTAGTATTCCAGTTTAATCTAAATATTTTTCATCTAGTGTCACCCTTCTAAAATGACGCATTACTGTATCTCCCATCATTTGGGAGTTAGACTAGGTGACCTTTAAAAGGTCCCTTTTACCCAAACTGTTCTATGATTAATCAACAGTAATTTGCTTCAGAATATATTATGAAAATGTTTTCTCAAACCATTTAATTTTCAAAAGCAACTTTGATTTTTTGTTCTTGGATTTAAAGTCACAGGGATATGTTATAAATACCTAGGCAAAATCCTGTGACCAATAACGGTACCAAAGGAAAAGCCTACAAGAAGGAAATGTGAAATTCCAGATGCCAAAGACACTTTCTCCAGCAGCACCACTGCATCAATGCAATGAAGGATGTTTTCAGCATGTATTTAATAAATTCCAGCTTTTAGTGGTGAGAATTTGAGCTTAGTAAAAGTCAGAGGTGTTGGATTGGAATTGATGGCAATAGTGCCAGATAGTTTCACACAATGCACCCATTCAGATGACTTTGGGAAGTTAGGGACTCTGCCTTTCATATATTCATGCTGAAATATCTTGGCTATTTCAGCTGTAACCAATGTGAGCTTTAAAATTCATTTAATACATGAACCTTAATATGGTGTAGTTGGGTATAAGAGCCAACTAATTCTAAAATGTTTTGAACAGGTTTTAATAAAATCTTGCACTACAGCTGGTAGGATATTTTGCATGAAAGAATAGAGGGCAAGTATTATGTAAAGTTAGTTTTTATGGGAATTTTTGTGGTTATCTCTCAATTCATCCAAAAATGTAAGTAATATTAGTAATATAAGTAACTTTGACCCAATCACTTGACAAAAAATAAAGACGCAGCTCAGGGATACTGCAACACTGCCTTATGAGATGGAGGATGAGCTCAGAGTTTAATAGTGTTATTAATGATGTTACTGTGTCTTAGGAAAGATGTAGTTTGAATGCTTCCTGCCTTCATTCTCCTTCCTGTGCTGGATCCTTGGATAGGTATGTATGTTCTGCAACATCTGCCCTTGTCCAATAGAAGTTCATGCACTGAAACACATCTCTCCAGGTCTCTGCAGCACTATTTCTGAATAGACAAGCATTTCAGTTTTCTCTCTTAGAAATCTTTGGACATATCTGTGAATACAGATGAACTTTTCTGTCTTCTCTTCACAGAATTCTTTATAGAATTGCACATACAGATGATGATATTTCCACTAAGTTCAGCCATGCAGGGCAGTTTGTGTCCAAAAAAGCATTCATAGATAATATAGATATAAATTCAAGTCCTGACCCTCGAACATTTGTTCAGCTGAGCTGTCCTCTCTCAGAAGAGGAATCTCAGCGATGCTGAAGAGGTCCATGACATATATATTACTCATAGGAGCCATGGTGTAAGACTGGAAATTCACTTCCAACTCATTATGCATGTATGGTTTCAGTCCTTTTAATGGCAGGCTTATGTAGCTACATACATTTTAACTATACAGCAATGGGAGTAACAAAAATCTACAAGCATTCAATGTAAATGCAACAGCAATATACTGCAGTAGACACCTCTCTACAGCAACTGGGATGAGCTGGTAGCTGCTGCTATGCCATACTTCAAACCAGCACTTTCCATGGAGAGGAAATGAGAGTTCTCACATTTTTAGATCAGCATGTCTAAATGTTCATAACAGGCATTCAGAATTTCCATTTTAACCCCTGGATGTGCATATTGGAAAGAATAAGATTCAAGATGCAAGGACTATAAAATGCAATAAGGAAGAAATCTGCATGAATAAAAGGAAGGAAAAAGTAGATTCACTATGCAGTAGAGATGGAAATCTACTGATGAATGATGCTGAGAAAGCTGAAACATGTTGTGTCTCTTCATTTCCCACAACTACCACAGATAACTAACTCAGCGACTGCTTTTGCTAATTCTTCAAATATCCTAGAGCAGTTTTTCATATTCTGGTTCTTTCTGTATGTATGCTTTAAAATATTCTTTAACCTGTTCTTTCTGTTTTCTGACTTAAGCTCCTACCACTTAGTTAGGATTAATTTTTCTAACTTTCTGGACACAAATAACTTTTAGATTGAAAGCCTTCAATAATTTCACTTTCTTATCATCTGCTATTCGATGTTTCATGTTACATAGTAAACACCTAACTAGCCTTTTTCTTTCCATTTCATTATGGAATCTTTTCTTGCTTTTTTTACACCCTCCCAAATATGTATCAGACTTCCTGATTTTATTCCTATATTCCTGACCTTTATTGCCATCCTTAGATATGTCTCCTCACTTTATTTTTTATGTGCATTTCATTTTGATTTTCAAGTCACAGAAGTGATCCTGATGCAACTTTGTCATTTGGGGGAGGTGGGTGCATAGACACACCTCACTCCATATCAGAAGATTCAGTTTTCAATCTCCTTAAGTATATCCTTACAAGAACTTAGATTATTAGATACCAATGTCTAGCACAATCCAGTTGCTGGCATGATAACATACATGATGACTAGTAGATACTCAGATGAGTGAAAACAGATTTGGTGCTAATCAGGTGGGAAAGTCTGAAATAGCAACACAGAAAACCACTGTGGGTTCTTCATCTAGAGTTAACCATCAGCGACAATATTGCATATATCGTGACCCCAGCTCTAGCCCAATCTAGCTGTGATTCTGTCTCCCTGGGCATGCGCTAGGCCTATATAGTCTATGAGGTAGCAGGTATTGCTCTAGTACACTCAGAAGTGATGAGTTTTTTTAGAAAAAAAACTTTAATAACACAAAACAGTAGAGATGGAGATCTGAACAAGTTATAGAAATGCTTTTTTGTCTGCTTTCTCTGTGTCTCCTACAACATAGAAAAGTCATCCTAAGTCCTACTTAGTCCTTCTAATACTGAGAGAGTACTGGGAGGCTAAGGAAAAGCTGAACTGGGCTGAAGGGCAAATGTACTGGGCAAGTTTAATCTAGCTAAGCCTAGATATCTATATCTGTATCTCATGCTGGGAAGAAACATTCACTTCTAGGGTACAGTTAATCTGATCCCAAAGTAGATACCTCAATCATTCAGATGCATTGCTTGTTACAGGCTCTGAAGGACCCCATTTCTCTTCACTAAAAACAAAGTTATTTTAAGGTGACTAGTGCAAATATAGACAAATTACTGACTTCTAGTGATGGGCAGGGTAAACCCCATCCCAGCTGAGAAGCCTTGACAATACAGTACAAAGCAGATAAATGAAGAGTTTACATAGATGTACAGGCCTGACGTAAAGCCCTGAGATATTTGTAGTTACCTTCTGGAACAGCTCAAGGAAGTCAAAGCCTGGACTTTGAAATATGAAACTATAAACAACTTCAGACTGATCATCAAAGGCTTTAACCAGCTCAAATCTAGTCCAGCAGTACTTTACAGCTGGGCTCCCATCTTCCCTGCAGAGCTGCTTCTGTTGTTGGAGTAGACATTACCCTCCCACCAAAGATCTCCAATGATCTATCTGTGATGGAGCTAATTATAGGTAATCTGCTGATGGATGATTAAATATGCTCACCAGCACAATTTACAGGTTGCATGGTATGCTCTGCTACACCAAGCAAAATGACCTGACATTGAACAGGACTAAATATCACCTTGGACTGCAGGAGATTAATGATTTGAAGCCTTTCTGTGACAAAGACATCCAAGATGGGATGCTAGTTCAAACAAATTCCCTTAAACAAGGATACCTTGTCATCTATGTGTTAGGAAATATAATTCTCCCTTAATCACAATTAAGGAATAATTTTATAATATTTGCTTTTTATTACAGACCAGAGGAGGAGTGGGCAGAACTGCTAATCCACCCGCTATGCTACAATAAAATAATATATGCTACAATAAAATACAATAAAAAGAGACAACTCTTCCACTAGCAAGACTGAAAGCTAAAAATACAAGGCAGAGGCTGAAGGGCAGCCAAAGGCATGAGGTTATACACCGTGTCTGTGATCACATGGCTGGTATGCGCCCAAGGACTGTTCTCTGTCCCCACTGCTTAAATACAGACCAGAGAGTAGTGGTGGAAATGAGAAAAACCTCTAGAGATGGTAGGAAAAAAAGGTTGCATGGAATGATGTCTTTCATGCTGTTCTTGAGTTAACATGAAGCCAAAGATGTCAATCAGTGCAAAACTGCATGAGTTGCTGGCTACTTTTCTGTAAAACGGATGGCAGAATCTGCTCCTACATGACTGACCCTGCCAGCACTGACTGAGCTTTGATGAAACCAGTAGTGGGATTTGATTATGACTAGTCTTAAGCTGGATCAGAAAGTTTTTTTACAGAAACCATTGCTCAAATCCCTACTGAACTCGACAGGCAGGCCTGGAAATCACAGAATCCCAGAATAATAGGAGTTGGAAGGGACCTCTGGATGTTACCTGATTACCTAGACCAAACCCCCTGCCAAAGCACAGTCACCTAGAGCAGGTTCACAGGATTGCATCCAGGGTTTTGAAAGTCTCCAGAGAAGGAGACTTCACAAACTCTCTGGATAGCATTTTCCACGGCTCCATCACCATCACAGTAAAGAAGATTTTCCTTATATTTAGGTGGAACTTCCTGTGTTCCAGTTTGTCCCCATTGCCCCTTGTCCTATCACAGGGCACCACTGAAAAGATACTGGTCCCATCGTCTTGACACCCACCCTTTAGATATTTACAAGCATTGATAAGATCATCTTTATAACCCTCCCTCAGACTCTTTCCAGTAGTTGCCTGTCTCTGGGGATCCCAGAACCAGGCACGGTACTCCAGATATGGCCTCACCAGGGCAGAATAATGAGGGAGGAGAACATCACTGAACGTGCTGGCCCCACTGTTCCTACTGCACCCCAAGATGCCACTGGCCTTCTTGGCTAAAAGGGCACATTGCTGGCTCATGATTATCCTGTTGTCCACCAGGACTCCCAGGTCCTTCTTCATGGGGCTACTTTCCATCAGATCAACCCCTAACCTGTAATGGTGCATGGGGTTATTTCTCCCCAGGTGCAGGGAGCATACGCTTGCCCTTGTTAGACTTCATTAGGTTCACCTCTGCCTAGCTCTCCAGAGTTGCTGAATGCCAGAACAGGGAATGTGAAAGGAAAGGACTTCATACTACACCAAAGTTCCCAAAGTGCCTCCAGTCTAAACACAAGCTACAAGAAACAGGAATTGTTCTGCATAATAACGCAGAACGATTCTGTCTTCTACACCTAAGAAAACGTAACCAGTACAAAAATAAACATACCTTAACTGATGAATCCTGGTTGGAAAGTTGAAGGGAAATTAGATCCTCCCAAGAGTTTATGCGACTGTTAAAGACATGCAGAGCTCAAAAATACACAAGACATCCCCAGTGAGCATGGTGAGTTTCAGAACAAAGTCAAAGATATTCTATTTAAGTAATTTCTTCAAGGTTATCATCAAAAATGAAGCAGCCAAATTAAAAAAATTGCATCAAAGTACTACTAGTTAGTTCTACTGATAGCCGAATGTGAAAAATCCAAAGAAACTACATGAGGCTTCTGATTTCATGTGCCAGGGCTAGCAGGTAGCATGTGCATACTTGTATGTAACAGGATTTATCCCTATCCATGGACTACTATATGTATTTATGTTTGGAATTTATTTATTGCACAATGTAATGAATAATACGGTAATAACAGAGAATAAATCCGTTTCCTTGGCACCAGGTTCTGGATAGTAATAATCCGCAAATAACACATGACTCACTGGCAATTCCCTTTCATATGCCAGTTTAAAAGGAACAACATTAAATTTCATTAAATTATGCCCATACAGTCAGCTCTATCCTGTTCACATAACCAGTTTATATAGGTGTTGGCCATAAGGTATATTGTCCATTAATCAGTTTCCCGAGCCAAAGATTATTTTCCAAAAGCACTTACAAGAGAATGATGAACAGTATCTTTAGGCCATTACATCTATAACTAAACAACCACTATCATATAAAAGCAGAGCATAATCTATAAGCAAATTAACAGCTACCTATTTTAAAGGTGGGAGAGAATTAGTTTTTTCCAAAAATAAAGTGTTTTGGAAACAATCAGTGCCTTTGGCATTAAGATCATAAAATATAAGCTACCACCATGGGCTGTTTCAACAGGAACAGCAGAAGACATGCCACCACATCACAGGAGAATTAATTCAGAAAATTAATTAAAGCCCTGGAATCACACTCAGATGATAGTGTGGGCCAAATAGGTGGGGTTTTTTAATTGCTTTTTGCTAAATCAATGTTACTTGGATAGTGATTAGAAAATATGTGACTCAGAAACAAGCCACCACAGAAATGACACTTCAAACTAGAAAGAAATGCACGGGTCTTTCCTGATGTAGATCCACCAGGTGGTAAGATTGGTAAAAATGAAAGAGAATCTCATAGCAGATAAAATCTTTTACTTAGCCTATGCATGTTATTAAATCCCTATTAGACATGAGTATCATAGAGTCTTGCAGGGGAAAAAATTGATGAGATGAAGTTCACTGTGCAAGCAGTTCAGAAAGACCAGACCTGTCTAGAGGAGAGAACCCGAGTGAGCAAATCCTCACTGGTGCTGCACTGTTGAGTCACATATCTGCAGGTATGTGCTTAGCTGATGGGTGTACTTACACCCACAACTGAACCCACATACACTGGCAGGCATGCACCTCTATCCTGATTCAGGACAACCTATCTACACAGCACCACACACAGTGAAGCAGAGCCCACACCCCTCCATGGTAATTTTCTGGTCTGCACTAACATCAAATCCCCCAACTGCTGTGTGCTAATTTGGTCCCACATCTTATTTCTTTTCCTCATTCACTTACCTTCTTGCATTTCTGTTGCCTTTGGATGCTTTTCAAAAACAAATAAATCCTATGCAAAAGCTGTGTTAGTGCAATGTTTACCCAGCAGGGTCAGGAAGATGGCATACAAATATGGGGGAGAAGTGCAAACAAAAGCAGTCATGACAGACACTTTCAGAAGCATAGCTGGACACGGGGACAGAGAGAGAAGGACAGTTAAAATCAGTCAAAATGTGCTATCCTGAGCACTGCAATAACACTCAAAGGGTACTCATGTTAAGTCATCATCAATCTCAGTAGGCTAAAAATATGTTTACGTTTTCCATTGCATTGTGTAACGAAAAGGTTTTCACATCAGAAGCAGCTATTTCCTCACAGAAGACTTTTGGACACATACCTTCTAAAGGTATCTCTCACTTTAGGGCAGAAATAAAAGCAGGATGCAGAGGGTGACTATTCTTCCGCTCCATACCAGCTGCTAGTTAGCTATTTAGAAACTTATTAACTTTGTCAAGAGACCTTGGCCCTAATTAGTGCCTTGACTGATCAGCCTGACCCTTTCTCCATCACCTCTGCCTCTCAGAGGCTTCCACACTGATTAAAGGAAACCATACTCCTTCTGCAGAGTTTTAAAAATGGAATTTCTTGATCTATCAGGATCTGCACACAATTGTTCAATTCTGTTCTGCCTCAGAGCGTACCAGACCACTCCAGAATTCTTCAGCTTGTTTTGACACCCTAATTCTGCGTACACGTATCACAAGTCCTTCTATAGTTTCCTTTCCTTTGCCTTTTGTACAACAGAACATGTTTTAACTGTGATTGAAGTGTCACCAGGGCCATTCAGCCAACTGTAATGTTGGTGCTAATCCTGCAGTCTTTTTAACACTATCAGTGAGAGGGAAATGCACAAAGACTGGAGTCTTTCCATCTTCCAAAATTATAATGCATTTTGTACCCATACACTCCATAATACAAAAAAACCCAACTTGTCAATATGAAAGAAAAAGAAGAGGACTTCTCACTTTAGTTTCTGTCTACACGAATGCCATTAACAATATTAAGTTCATAAGTATGCAAATTGAAAGATAAACTGCAGAAAGCAAAATGAGAATAGTTATAATTGCAAAGCACAAGCACAGTCTATACTCAGGCACTTACACAGGTTAATGCTTGTGGTCATCGTATGCAAAATGTTTTATATTTCCTCAATTTCTTCACATTTCTCAGAAATATGTTTCATGGTCAGTATGTTTGCACAAGAAAATAAAGGCTGCTGTGCTGTGGAACTGGTCCTTTTGGATGACTAGACATGAGTTCCACTGCTTGCACAGCCATGGGTGCACTCACAGTCCAGCTAAAACCACCTTCTTCCCAGGTAACTCTCATAGTCCTTATTCACCAAAATAAAGGGAAGTATTGTCCTTGCACGTGGACTATCAAAATAGTCAGTCTAAGGGATACAAAATAGTAACACTACCCTAACACCTCTCTAATTAATATAATGACTGTAACTGCCACCTAAAGACTCTTATAGTATTATGGATGTGCACACAGATCTTCCATTGGTATTACAGGAAGGCAAACTGAAGCCATCATAATTCACTGTCATAATTATATATGAATGATAACCCTGTTTTTTGGTTGAGTTGTTTTTTTTTCCAAAACAATGTTTGAAGAACCTCATCACTACAACAACAGAAATCCCAGCAGGCATGAGGACAGTAATTTCCTGAAGGGTGTCCTACCTGTAGCAATTAAATGAATTTGTAATCAACAGACTTCTCAGCTCAAAGACAGCCTGGTCAAAATAATAAAATATTTTGAAACAATGTGGTGTCGTGACACCCAAGGAATTTCTTAACATTATATCTAAGAGGCATGAGGCTACAAGGTCCATTTAAAATAGCTGTCAGTAGCTTGTTAAAAACGTTCCTATTCTGGCATCCTTACCTTGAGTAGTCACTTATTTACCAAGCCTGATCTGCAGGTATGGTCAAACCACTGATTAAATATTTCCTGAAGTCTATTGCTGTTTTCCTTAGGATTTCATAGATGTGTGTAATGAAACCACACTTGCCTATTTTCTGCTTTCTTACATTCTTATACACAAATTTCCAATTCTGTATTAACTCTCCTTTGTATTCAGGTACAATTTCACTCACACACTCAGGCCTTTTCAATTTCTTAAAGACCAGTCTTTAAAAAGAAACGTACTAAATATGTAGATGTTTCCCTCCACCCTTCCTAAGTAAAAATTTCAGTCTATATAATTCTTGGGAGAAAATACTGCTGCTTCAGAGAATGCTGGGGGACAGAAGACTTTCCCAAACAAGAAGTGCTTCCATCTTTGTAAGCACAACTGACCAAATTTCAGAATTTCCATCCTGAAAAACACTGAAATATTTCCACATTAATCCTCTGCAGAATTTGGATGAAGTGCTGAAATAATGAACTCTACATAAATATTGACGGTATCCTATAGATATACTGTCCTGATGGAATGTAGCTTTATCTCCTTATTAGTTCTCATTTGAAAATAACTTAAGGGCAACACGTCATCTTCAGACTGAGCACTGCTTTTCCAAATGGCCCTGCCTGCCAGTATTCTCAGGGTAATGAATCTAAAATGCCCTAAGGAATGATGGAGACTCCCTGTACTTGAAGGATGGAGACCAACTGGAAGGATCCATGGTGGGCTCAACAGCCTCGTTATAAAGTAATCTCACTGCAGGCAAAGTAGCTTCCTTGGAAAAGGTACTTTGTGAAGGATGGGAGTTATTTTTTAAAAAGCTGTTCTGTATGAAACTTAGAGTGCAGTAGATTTATTTGGCAAGTATAGGTGGAGAAGCTTCCAGTGCTGAATAATAGTGGAAAGAGGACCAGCAGTTTCACAATCCTGAAAATCACTAGATTTTGACTCCTTGGTAACTTCTTTTGAAAATATGAATTAGCCACAAAAGTCATTTAGGTCAGGTTTTTTTAAAGGTATTTAGGTGCCAAATCCCCCTAGAGTTGTTATTTGACCATAAAGAGGAAGGTTTGAGTAGAATACCTAAGTAAAAAAAAAAATAAATCAAAATTAAAGCACACTGGCAAAGCAGAAAAAGCTATTACCGTCACAATAGTCAAGCACATAAATAAAACATCGGCATGATTGATCTCAGTGGCCTTTAATCCTGATGGCTCTTTTCCCAGGCCATCTAGGACACTTTGTCCAGTATGTTAAATCTAAAAGATAAAAACTATTGTAGATAACACAGCTATATACTGCATTTAGATACAAATATCAGGGCATGTCCCTTCACAAGAACTATATTCTCCACTAGTCAGGATGCCCCCAACTTTGGCATGGACAGACAAATAAGAGATAAGAGGACAAGAAGAGCTGTCCCTTCTTGTGTGATCTGTGCAAAATGAGAGGCAAGGACAGTCCATGCATCACTGAAGGCCGAGGCAGGTCCCCTGGCACTTCGAGCCTTAGGAACCTCCCTGATGAAGACAGAACAATGAAACATCAAGGTACAGTTTCCCTTTTTCTCCTTTTAGCTTCTGGGGTCTCTGAGCAGCAAAACTCAGGCTGTACCTGGCCTCCTCACGTCATTTCAAGAGAGAATAGGCTGAGACTAAAGGGTCCAGGAAGTAACACAAGAAGCACAAGAGCCTTTATTTCCTTCTCTGAATGGTAAGGATTAAAATAGCTGATAAAGCACATGAATAACCTGGGACCACAGCAACAGCCTGGTGCCAAGGAACTGTGTTAGCTGACCACCATTGACTGCCCAACACCAACTACCGTGTCCCCACCTGCAGAGTCCTTCCTGGAGGAGCAGACGCAGAAGAGCAAGCAGGAAATGACAAAGTACTGAAATGCTGCACAAAGTGAGGGAGTGTTGGAAGGGAAGATTTACAAACAAAATCTCACATACAGGCATATTAAAGTAGCACAGGTAAAGTCATGAAGGGGACTATGAGCATCAGTGTTTGCTGAGTTCAATGAAAGTGGTAACTGAACAGAAGGGTGGTGGGAGAGGAGACATAAAGTAGGTGTGAAGATGAGAAGCCAGCCCACAGTACCAGAAGGTGGCATTACATAGTAACAACTGCAGACAGTGTGGTTTTAGTGGCATATTGGACAGACCGTAAAGGTTGCAACTACAAGAGGAAAATGAAGACTAGAAAGTGGAAAAAAGAGCTGGCATAGGAATTAACAATGCTGATAGAAAAGCAGACTGAAAGGTTTGAGGTCACTCTGCAACTGAGGATCTCAGTTGAATTGGTTCCTGACAGGACCTGAGGGAGGAAGGGAACATGCGGGTGGCATTTTTTGTCCCGAAGAGGAACATCTTTCCAAACTACTTTTAACTAACCACAAGATTAAGGCTTGAAAGGGAGGTAAAAAATGTCTGGATGACTGAATTTATTTCACTCACATCTGCTGCTCCTAAGTAATGTAGGCTTTTATCTGTTCTATTTTAAATTACCTGATAATAAATTATCTACTTTATTAGTAAGTGAAGCTATCCTCAAAGAATCAAGGAAATTACGTTTGCCTTTTTATTGTTGCTTGCTTGAAACAGCAACACTAAATAGTAATTATTATGAATAATGCAAATTATTAGAACAGGCCAATGAAAGGTCCAAGAGATGGGGCAGCACTCAGAGAAGGGTGAGATATCTTCACCAGACTTCACAGGAGCAAGTGAGCCACTTTGCTTTTCTGTGTGACATGTTGTCTGTTTATAGTACACCACTAACACCATCTCCTGGCCAGTTGATGTCGGGAGTAAAATCCTTATAAAGGTCTCTGACAGCCTGGAATGAAAGGTATTGCAAACACAAAAATGATAATCTTTGCCATATATCATACACATTCATATTATTTGACTTCACTTATGCTATGAAATAATACTATCACCACCCCCCCTAATTAGATGTAGTCCAATTGAGCTACTTTTTTTTTTTTTTTTCTTTTTTTTTTTCAAAGGGTTTCCAGCAAGGTCTATCTGAATACTCTAAAATCAGCTTACATTTTCAGAACTGATTATTGCTTTGAGCACACTTTGTTTTGGAGCCCACTGAGAAAGCCCAAAACTGATGGTAAGGAAAACCCTGTGAAAACAGACCCTCTCCCAGTGTTTCAAGTTCAGCACTTTAAACTTTACATACTTTCTGAAACATGACTAATGTATCTTCACCTATTGCTGTAAAAGATTCAGTATTCCCTGTTCTTTTTACTCAATTTTTAGATATCAAGACCACCCAGAGATGCAAAATGGACTCTTGACCATTATTTGCTTTTGGTACACCAAATCAGGCAATAGACCAAGGTCTGTCCAGTTAGTACATACTGAATTTATCCAAGTGTTTTCAAGCATTTAAAACAAAGCTCTGACATCTTCTTAATCTTTCAAATCTGAAATATCTGTAGATGTCCAACATCACATGTTAAGGAGTTACCTTGGAAATTGCTCAGGGATTATTGCTCATATACATCAATTGGCACAGACACCTTTCATTTCAAAATAATGGTGGATGAGAAACTCAACATGAGCCATCAGTGTGCTCTTGCAGCCCAGAAGGCCAATTATATCCTGGGCTGCATCAAGAGAAGTGTGGCCAGCAGGTCGAGGGAGGTGATTCTCTCCCTCTACTCCACTCTTGTGAGACCTCACCTGGAGTACTGCATCCAGCTCTGGAGCCCCCATTACAAGAAGTACATGGATGTGCTGGAACGTGTCCAGAGAATGGCCACAAGAATGATCAGTGGGCTGGAGCACCTTTCCTATGAGGACAGGCTGAGCGAGTTGGGGTTGTTCAGTCAGGGGAAGAGTAGGCTCCAAGACCTTATTGTGGCCTTCCAGTATCTTAAGGGGGCTACAAAAAAGCTGGGGAGGGACTTTTTAGGCAGTCAGGCAGTGATAGGACTGGAGGAAATGGATTAAAACTAGAGATAGGTTGATTCAGGTTACACATTAGGAAGAATTCCTTCACCATGAGGGTGGTGAGACACTGGAACAGGTTGTCCAGAGAGGTGGTGGAAACCCCATCCTTGAAGATTTTTAAGGGCTCTGAGCAACCTGCTCTAGTGGGAGGTGTCCCTGCCATTGGCAAGGGGGTTGCAGCTAGATGATCTTTAAGGTCCCTTCCAACCCTGACAATTCTATGATTCTATAATTTAAGAACTGATAAAGAAAGACAGCTTCTGAGCTTTAGCAGTAGAGACTGTACTTCCAGAAACATCATCAGAATCACTAACTGGTATTTTTGCCTTTAAATGAATTCAGGAACATAGGGTCAACTTCTAATTTTAGCTAATCTTAGCATAAACAAACAGCAGCAGGACCTCCTGCGTCATTAACAGCATAATCAATCTAGAGTCTTCAGCACAGACTGTCCTAGAGAATAGAGTACTTGGAGTTATAGTGGGCTTTTAAGGAGAGCAACTCTAAATTCCTTGGAAGGTAGTCAGATTATTTTATTCCTGAGGGATTTTCATGGGAGAGAACTGCAGTGTCAAACTTTCTGGAATAGCTTATAGGACATATTATATGAATGCCATTGGTATATTATGATTGCAAACATTTTGCAGATGATCACAATGCTTTGTTCAGCTAGATTAGACTGAAACAATTGCTTTCTGCAGAGTACATATTTCATCCAATTATAACTGTGAGCTACACTAAAAGACAGAAGCTGTCATTTTAAAAGCTAGCGAATAGTATTATAAGCATCATACAAGACGTTCATATTGATGTGGGCTGAATCAATGCAATACCAGCTACGGCTCAGCAGAAGAAAAAGTAGAAGTGTCAACACTGTCACACTTGGCTGTCAGAGGAAGTCTGTGAAAATCTCCAAAGATCTGTATAAGGGCAGCAACACAGCCATCTCTTGCATTTGGTGTTTCAGTCATTCCCCAAGAAATCACATCTTCAAACAGCCAATTAAAAAAGGAAGGTCTGATTTTTATTTATGGTTCATTGAGTCATAAAACAAGTATAGGAATATCTGAGTGCCTGAAGCCTCTAGACTTGATTGCTCTGCTTTATCCCACCACATGGAGTCTGTAACATGTCTGTACTAGGATAAAACACGGTGAATGGAAAGAACCATCTTAATGTATATCGTCATTAGTGTATAGGTGCAATTTAAGGAAAACTGTATCCTTTAACTGATCTGAAATTTGGTCTGTTATGTGGAAGTCCCAGAAAGGGACATTTTTTGAGTTTGAATACACTAAAGGCTATGTTCTGACAAAGTGGGAAGAGAAACTTTGTTTATGGCATCAGAAGAGGAAAATCCACTGAGACACTCAGCTGGTGATGGCTTGTGAGTCATCAAATCATCGTTAAAAAGTCATAAGGCTTATTACTGGCTTCACCAGTTTGAATGGTAAAATGACAAGCAGATGGAGTTTAGTGATTAGGTGGCAAAATAGCCTCTGAGATAAATGTCAGTCCTCTATTCCAGAATACATGGCCTGACAGTCCCAGCAATTGTCCTGCAGTTTCCCAGAAACTTTTTCTTATTCCCAGGACAGACCCACCCAAAGTTTGCTTGGATAGCTTCTTCTCCAAGCTGCTTACTCTTCTAATGACATAGGGGAAGTAAGAGCAGTGCGGCCAGCTCAAGAGCCCTGCACTGTGCTTTGCCTTTCTGTGGCTCAGTTCCATTATCTGCAAAACAGAGATAATGGTACTAAGATCGTGATAAGCATTATTATGATCACTTTACAAGTACAGCACAAGCTAATTAATGCAGTTAACTTTGATACATGTAGCTCTCAAAGCCACTCAATTCTTTATGACAAACAGATCCCTTTCACAGCAAGAGAGACTGTCTCCAAGCATGATGCTATCGGGCTGCTGAAAAATCACAAACTTATAAAAATGGGGACAACAGTAGTATAATGGATACAGTGTACTAAGAAAAGTAGGTCTAAGAATGAAGTAGCAGGATTACATAGCACGGGAAACCAGAACTGTGATTTTAATCAGCAGCTGCTACTGACAGAAGTGCAAAGATTTGTGTCTGATTTGAGAGGCCTGCACTACAGATACTCAAAGACCATTTCATAGGGAGAACGAATGGATCTTAACTCTTCAGAGGACAGGAATTATGGTGAGCATTTCTAGAACTTAATTTTTACCAGTCCTATCTGGATCTCCCAAAACAGGTTTATAAGACCATCAGGTAATCAGAAGTTGGAGATGGGCTCTGTAGCTCAGTTAAGGGTAGAGGTGTTATGGAGGCAGCAGTACTCCAGGCTCCCAGGGCAATACAAATTGCAAATCTGATGAAAGGTTTCTAGGCTTGGGAATGTGAGTGGATGGAGGCACTTCCAAGCTGGGTGGTAATCAAGTCCTTTATTGTAATTCTGCATTCCTTCCGCTTCTAAAATGTCTTTATCTCTTTGCCTCTGCACTTTGCTTTGCTTTCTTATTTAACCATATTTTTAAAATAAGCAGCATAGATTTAAGGTCAGTTCCTCAGTGGTCAATGGAATTGCCACTGAGGGACACCAGAGAAGAAATTTGCCTTTAATATATTTTAAAAGCCCCACTGCACTGCAGGGTTGTTGGTTTTTTTGTGAGCTGGGTGAGCAGCATTATTTATGGCCAATGCATCATGGCTAGGAACCAGACAGCTGCTATAGACTCTTTCAAAGTTGTAGTGACATACCACAGCCCAAGCTGAGAACTATCATATTCCCAGCACTAGTGGGATAACATCTATAAAAGAGAGCATTACTGGAGCAAGAACAGCAATGGTTACTGTGTCAGAGCCAGCTGCCAACCTGAGAAGATTAAACTAATGAATGACACAAAGAGTCCTTTCTACATTCTTTCTCACCTTCCTCTTAAAATCCTCCCCTCTACCCTCTGCCCCACACTGCCAAGAGATCAAGACCTGTTGTTGAGATAACAAGAACTAAAAGGCTTACAAGGTGTTATACAGGACAGCATGGTTGAGATCCAAAAAAGCACTTAAGCACCTTAGAAGCCATTTAGGCCACATGCAGGTGATTCCAGAATGCTAAACCCCAGCAACATCGTTTCACTACAAAACACCTAATCCATGTATTCTCAAAAGCAAATGCCTCCAGTTCTGCTATGGCACATACCAAGTGGGACAGCAGCACTGATTTACAGCTGAGCCCAGCAGCCGCAGCCACACTCTCTTCATAGGACAGCTGGAGGAGACAGGCCTGGTGGTCCGAGCCCTTTCCCAGGACTATGGGAGACCCAGATGCAATTCTCCTTGTCTGTAGACTCCGTAGCTATCTTCCCCCAGAAGTGCTCTGCTACCTAGAAGCTAGCCTTGGGCACTCAGTGAGTAATTGGAGGGTGCTGTGCTGACTGGAGCAGGCTCAGGCATGAGCAGAGTGTGCAGGGGTGCTTAGACATCCAAGGCAAACAAAAAAAGCAGTATGTCTGGTTGGTCTCAATCCAGATGCCCACACAGACATGTTTAATATGTCCTTAAGTATCCTGCCTGGCCTGCAGATAGTACACCAAAAGCACATTAGTCTCCTAGAGGTTCTGTGTCACAGCTCTGGGTATCTTGACCATCTTACAGAACCTGTTAATGCAATACCTGCCTCGTTTAGGCAAATTAATCAAGTGCCTGGCAAGTTTAGGCATCTCCAAATGGTGGCAGCCCAAGGATGGCTGAGGTCTCACATGATTAGTGTTAAGTCATCAGTTCCGGTCTCGCATGACCTGTTTTACGTGTCTTGTGCCTTTATTAAACCAAGCCTATTTTTTTATTAAATCAAGACCCGAATCTTTATCCTGCATAACTAGCTAGCCCGAAGACAGCCCTTAAAAAAAATAAACCATATAAAACACTTACCAACACAAAGGCTTCAAGGAAACTCAGCTGGAAAGTGATGTTTTGTTCCAACAGTAGTGAACTCCACGCAGAAATTTGATGGAGAAGCTTCCAAAGAATATTACTCTGATTATGCTGGCAAAGATAATTCGCAACAGGATCATTCAAATAAACGAGAATTATGATTATTTACTTCAGCCACAATTCTGTGCTCGGCAAGATTTGCTGTTGTAAATGTCTGTGAATGCCTTGGACAGCAGAAAAGTCAAGGGAACGCTCCTTCAGCTGAGAGTCTGTGCTCACCCACACCCCAGGGAGTGCATGTACCAACAGCAGCACTGTCTCGACAAGTGTATGGCTGCAGATCAGTGCTGAAAAATTATGATTCAACGTTGCATAGTTACACTGACATACAGGTGATGCATGAGCAAGTTTAGAGCAGAAGAGTCTCTCTTCTGGTGGCCTGAACCTTCATCTCTGATTTTTATGTGACTCCCACTTCCACAAACACGATTTCCTCTAATTTCCCCAGCTTCCAATTTGTTTTGTGCAGTTATTGATGAATGTCAGCTGCCTGAAGACTTCAGGTGAAGGGTATCTGTGGGTCCCAAGTGCTTTGTTACACACCTGCATCTGCTTACAACAACAGAATAAAATCATAGAATAATAAAATCTTTTAGATCAGAAAAGACCTTTAAGAATGAGTCCAACTATAAACCTAACACTGCCGAGTCCACCAATAAACCATGTCCTTAAGTGCCACATCTATACATCTTTCAAATACCTCCGTGGATGGTGACTCAGTCCTGGGCTGAGCTGAGTGACCAAGCACGTGCCACGAGTAACTAACCACTGAAATAATTTATTCTATAAAAGACAAAACAATGCTGAAATCCATGAAGTATTTATGCCTTGAGGCAATGAGTCTACACACCACAGCTCACTGTAGACTTCGGATCCAGGACAAGTTTTACTGTACCAACACAGTGCTGCATTTCCAAGATATTAGCTCAAAACAAGCCCAATCTAAATGCAGTTACCATGCTTCTGGACCCAGCATGGATATCTCCAAGCTTGTGGGAAAAATACACTCCTTATCTTAGACAAAACTGTGTATTCCAGGTTTTGATGCCTAGTTGGAAAATCCCTCATCAATGTATTGCGGTCTCATTGCACTGTCACCACATCTCACTCCTCCTGGAATCAGCCAGCTGTCTCCTCATTACCCCATAAAGTCATTCCATATACCTAAGGAGCATTTCAAGTTTATTGTTTTCTACAAAACAATGAAAAATGCATGTCACGATATCACTTGCAGATTCAAACAGCAGACCTTCATTTCCTTCCTGTAAGAACCAGACTGTAGATACTCACACAGCTTTCCATTACAGTACAGGGAACAAAGCTGGAGAGACAACTCCAAGAGCCCTTGCAGGTGATATTCACAATAAGGCCTTCATTTGCTCTTTGTCAAAATCTTTACAGATACTTAGATTGCTGAGATTATTCAATGGGCTTGGAAAGAGTCAGGGAAATGCAACAATCCTCAATAGTCTGCTTTGCAATTTAATGGCTTTCCTTTTTCTGCGTGTGCAATTACTGAAAGAAACCTAACCCTTCCCCAAGCCTTTGCCTTTGATTAGAGCAGGTATCAAATGCTGGTTGTCTTAGGTACACTTTGTGCTTGTTTCTTATGCAAATGAAAACTACTATGCACCAGCTGGCACTTCTGCCAAATTTGTTTCATGGATTTCATTCTTTCATTTCTACTTTTCACCTAAAAGGGGTATTGTGTACATGGAGATTACTTTTCTGTGAGAAGATAGTGAGAGAGTTACCTTATTTCAAAAATTATGGAACTAGATCCATCTTGGAGTAGTTTCACAGAAACCTGTAGCATTACACCAAGATAAATTAATTAAAATATTTGCTGAAGATCATACGTTTCAGGTGCTTTGATAATGCTATGGCAAGCTTGATCACTTACATCATTTTTAGCAAGGCATTTACACTATGCCTAGTCAAGGTTAGCCAGATATCTTATGCTCCAAATCAGCCCTGTGTGGGAGACCTGAGAGACCAAGGCCAATCCCAGGGCTGAGATCCCTTGAGCTTGAAGAATCAGTTTGTTTATGGTCGTGAGGCTTTTCTCATGTCCAAAATCACAAGCTTTCTCCTGCAAGTTTACCCTTTTTATTAAGGTTATATATGCTTGATGAAAGGCAGATCATAATGTCTCACCAGAAACCTCAGTTTCTGATTCCAGACCAAATACACACTCAAATGCACAGAAAAACAAAAAAAAAAGGTATATGTTTATACAACGTATATTCAGAGTTTGGCTTAGGAAATCAAATTTGGGCCTCAGTGCCTGGCAGGATTTAGGGTGAGGCTATAAAAAAGACACCTGGAGTTAAATCTTCCATATTTTATGATTTCTGATAAGGATAATCCCCAGATAGGTCACACCAAATGATCTGTGAGCTTTGGTTCTTGTTCAGTGGATTATTCCTTAATTCAATTAAAGTAACAACAAACACTGGCCAAAGGATTTTATCCATGTGTACATCTCTAAGTAATCTCATTTAAATCCAAATGTGGTGGCTTGAAGGACTTGGCACACAAGAATACTGTGAGCAGCCTATTATCTGCTCCGTACTGCAATCCTTATGAAGTTTCAGGTCTAGGTTCAAGCTTATCATTTGAAACTAATTTATAGGCTTTTCAATCTTTCTTTATGGCTTTGGACCAGTTTGCAAAAAGCAGAAGTCACCCTAATTATTTATAAATATTTTCATATGATTCTAGATTCATCTTCACACCATCATTGCTGGAGCATCCCTTATGCATAGTGTAGTCATGGCCTTGCTTTGCTAATGTCATCTGGCTTGAGACACCCCTTGTAGTGAATCCTCTCCTGAAGGTACACCCATAAATCTTACCTACAGAAGAGCTAAAAGCTCATTGTCTAGCATTTCATGGTGAGGGCAACTGTGCTCTTCCATCCCACTTCCTCCTCTCTCAAAAACGCAGACTAACGACTACCGGTACAGCTCTACTACTGCATAACCCCTATGTGCCAAAAGTTACTGAAAGAAGGCAGATCCCCACCAAACTCCTGCCACAGATGGGGTAGAATTTCACTTTCCACAGAAGGAGACAACAAAACCATCTCTGAGGAGTCCCACAGGACTGGGTCTCACAGGCAAGGTTCATGTGATCCTCCATGTTTTGTGACTCAAGACAGATACCAGATAATAAGTAGCTCAACAGCACCAAGATCTGGGTGGATTTGTGCCAGTTTACATGGCAAGACTGTTTACAACACATGTTTTTATGCAGGCATGTAAAATAGCAGTAGCATACCTAAGGCCTTTTTCTGTGCCTAACACTAAAAACTAACACAAACAGGATGTAACAGGTCACCAGAAAATCTTACCAGCTGACCAAGCCTGTCATACTGCAACCACATGACTAATGGTCATATGAAGAGCAAATTTGTTTCAATTTAATGTGCAATAGTCAATTTTACACATTAGATAGTGTGATACTTAATGTATATTACAAAGTCTTATATGGACATAGTACTAGGTACTATAATTATGTAGTATAATACTTTGGCTTATATAAGACCCTACCTAAACGGGATTACATGTTTGCACTTATTTTTTAGGAAAAAAACACCAAAACAAAACAACAATCCCAAAGGTGGTAAGTGATCTGTTGAAATTACTTTTGTCCACTTGCACGGCACAAAAGGTTGACATTGTCAATAAGCCATTCAAGACAGGCTTCTAATACCTATAAATACATTGTCACTCAGTTCCAGAATGCAGCTGAGGCTTCATCTCTGCAGAAATTCTACATTTTCCTAATTAACTTGCACAACAAAAAAAATGTGCCACTTATATTCCTGCAGCAGGTTTCTGTTCAATTATTTCTAAGATCTGTAAAAAGCCACCACAGGGGGACTTCTAAAAATTCAAATAGCAGCAATACAGTCCCATCTAGGGGAAAAGAACTGCTTTTCTATAACTCTTTCTTTTTTTTTTTCTCCCACACTGGACAATACTGGCGGGTTGAGATTTAACCAGAGATGGGCTCCTTTTACAAGATTGTTTATATAAAGCGAAGATAACGCCAGCTGGGTTCATTTGAAAGAGGACATCTTGGGAAGAGTCGGCAGCACAGCTACTGGAATAAGACTGGAATGAAAATCTGAAATACTTAGCTCCTTCTTGTCTCGTAGGTATAATGCTTAGTTTGTTGTAGAATGCGTAAGATTATAATTAGGAGGAATTTTCACTGAAATGTACTGTATGAGCCTTCTATACATATATATTTTTAAATAGAGACCGAGTGAAAATGTGGAAACTGATTGGTTTTGTTGGAAATGCTTAATCAGGGAGGTCTTTTTCTTTACTTAAATGATATTTGTTGCTTCTGACCATCTGCTCAGTGATGTCCATATTGGGGCAGACACTGAAGAGTGTCTACAAAGGGAAAATGTGAGAGCTGCAGTCACAGTCCCATAGGATGTACATGCTTCTCCCTGTGGGAAACAGCTGGCAGGTTTGAGGCCTGAAGTGGGAATGTAAATTACTGCTATATATGTTTCCCTAGAAAGTCAACATTTAGCAGTAAAGGAGAAAATGCATAATTTACCAAAACTGAGCTACATGAAATTAAGATTATATGCATCAGGATAGCCATCGCTAAAGAGAATAGTTTCAGCATTAAATTTGTAAGCACAAATGTATGTTATTGCATCATATTTCTTCTAGTAATTTCTGTTCCCTCTTTTTTTCTGATCCCATTGTTTCAGTTTCATTTGGTTATACTAAAACTTTAGGTTTAGACTCTTTAGAAGAACAAAGAAAAAACTAGAATAATTAAAAGCCACCACTAAACTGAAATTGCAAAATTGTCACAATAGTGACCCAGTGATAATAATGATTTTGGAAATATTTAACCTGGAGGTGAAATTAAGTTGGGTGACAGAATATCAGTAATGTTACTTGTTTCTATCTGCAAGAAGAATATGTTTAATAGTAGCTACAGTTTCAGGTCTACAATCAATGCATTGTTTTGATTTCCAATTTTGAAGACAGTTTCAGCTTTTATTCCCTATATCTTCAGATCATTGCAAGAAATGACGACTCTTACTATTTGTCTGCTGGTCCTCTTGGCTCGAGCTCTAGCGGGGCCTTGCAATCCAAATAAAGCAGGTAAAATAACTTCTCTCCTATGATCTTCTCTTGTAATTAAGCTGACAAAGGAGGGGTTTTCTATTTAAAAATTGAAAGTTTTTTCCTCAGAAAGCTAAACTGTGGATTATGGAGAGCTAATCCTTACATTTCTTTTATTGATCTGCGTTCAGCTAGCACAGCAAAGCATGTACCACTGAAGTCCTAGCTCCACAGAGAATTAGGCATATGCTTAACTCTGGGCAATAATCATAGTGCGACAAAGTTAAGCACAATCACAACTGACGTATAAAATGACAAATTAAAACCAAAAATATCTGGACTAGCACAGCCTAGATGCAGCAGATCTTTGCTGCCCAAACTAGGTTTTAATCCCACTGACTGCTGTCAGATGACTAGAGGCAAATGAACGTGCTGGACCGAGCTCCTGAACCACACTGCTATACTACACAAGAATAATCAATAATCGTTGAAGGTAAGGCTCTAATTGCACACTGATTTCTGCCTGTAATCACAAATGGTCTGGTGCCAGACAGATCAGTAATGTAGAATTCACTACAATTAAGAAATGTGCTTTAGAAATGTGTTGGAATACACCTCAATATAGAGTGTTTGTTTTCTGTGGGTGTGACTAGTGTCAGACAACTGCCAGTAATTTCATGGCATATTTTAAGTATTTGTCCCTCTAGCCATTTATTTCAGCACCTTCATTTGCACAAGCAGTTTCTCTGAATTGCAGGAATTTTCACAGCTGTGAGGTGACTAGAGCTACAAATCCGACCATCGACACAAGCAGAATCAACCTTCCTGTGCTGAAGGTTTGTTGCCCAGAAAGGAGCGAGATGTTAACGTCCCTAGTCGACTTTCCCTGAACATTCCCTAACAGACATGGAAAGGCTGCAAAATGAATCTTTTTATGATAAAAATGAGAGTGTCAAGGGCTTTAAAAGGAATAATTGAATGATTCCAGGAAGAGTGTCTTTTATTTCAAATGCAGCAATTGAAGCATTTTCAGGTCACTAATGGTTAGTCAGTATTTGCCCTTTTAATTTCCAACAGACATTTAAATTTGCACTGCCTGATTCTCATTGAAAAATGACCAATTCTGTACCATTAAGCAATCAATCTGTAAGTTATGATATTCAGTATTCATGGTTCTATTAGCAATCACCATTTCTGGAAACATTGCACTGCTTAACAGGGCTAGGATTTCAGTTCATTTACTATTGCTATTAACAGGTCTAGGCTTAGCTTTTAACTTGAGAATTGTACAAATTCAGTTTGCACTGGTGCTGCAATGCCAGTGCAAGGAGTGAAAGGGCAGAATATCTCTTATGGCCTAGATTTAACACTACTACAAAAAGGTGCAGATCTACCAAAGCCTAACAAACAACTTCAACAATATTATTGTTACGGAGTCGGTGGCTTTACAGAAGCCAGCTCTGCAGCGTAAACTAATCCAACAGATTTCAGTGCAGCCATTTTTCACTTCAGGTTTCTCAGCAGTGTCTCTGCTCCTCGATCAGCTATTCCAGAAAGATAAATAATTTACACTAAGTTCTGCATTGATTAGAAGGCAAAGGTCAAACTCTTCCAAAGAGGACAGAATTTAACAACCCAAAGTTCAGTTTTGCATAGCAAAAGCTGCTCACGTTGGGGGATCTTCCAGCACACACCACCACTCAGAAAGTTTAATCCTAGTGGAAAGTAGGTGTGCAGACTCACCTCTTTGAAAGAAAAACATCACTGAATACCACTTTAGGTGTATTATTTTCTTTTCAGATGTAATTCTGGTGTACTGCTATCCTAAAACCATCATTACCAAAATCCCTGAGTGTCCTTATGGATGGGAGGTTAATCAGCTGGCACTTGGAGGCATTTGCTACAATGGGATTCATGATTCAGGATATTACCAGTTCACAATCCCAGACTTGTCACCTAAAAACAAATCATACTGTGGGACACAGTCAGAGGTAAGCCTATCAAGGTCAACATTTCTAAGGGGACTCAGAAATTGGCTGGACTCATTTGAGACAGTCCCATTTACTTCAGCTTGGAATAGGCTTTAAGTTCTAATGGAAGGAGGAGGTAAACTCCTGTATCAGGAAGAAGGAAAAATCAAATAATTGTGCTTTGCATCTACACGTGTAATACTTGTAGGCTTAGTGTGTTAGTCGACGATTTGCACCTATATTACACAGAGCATATATATATCATAAGGCATGTGTATAGGCAGCACAGCACATAAAGAGCTACAAAACCGTGTTTCCTTGGTGATGCTGTTTTGTTACCAGATAGAGTCTTCACGTTTGAAAGTACAAAGTTGTTCCTGATACCTCAAAGACTCAGTATTGCCTACATTTCTCTGCTCCACCATCCACAGTTCAAGAACCCCGTTTATCACTTCTACAACTCCATTGTCTCCAATGACTCTTCAGTAATTGTGAAGAGCCAGCCCGTGAATTACTCATTCACCTGCACATACAATGCCAATTACCTGGTGAACCAGGCTGCCTTCGACCAAAGGTATGTCCTCTTTCGGGAGTGCACCTCACCCCATCTTCAGCACCATGTGCCACTCATATAGAAACTTTCTTATGTCCCCAGGGTGGCCACCATCCATGTGAAGAATGGGAGCTCTGGCTCATTTGAAAGTCAGCTGTCCCTCAACTTCTACTCTGTAAGTGCTCTTTGCCTCTCGGCTTTTCACCTTCAACTTCTACGGTTTTCATCCTAAGATGTGCAAAAAAGGGCTGCCTAACATAGAACATTACTAGTTGGGAACAGATAATTACAGTGTGGTGTGCAGGGGTCCTTGTTTCTGCTGATTAACAAAGATAAACTGAATAGAGCAGACACATACCAACTGTTCTTTTAATCCCTTCAAATCAGGCAGATTTTTCTGCTGACAGGTACATTTCTAACATGCTGACAGGTCTTATAAGAAAAAGCAAAACTTGTCTGCAGTCCCACTCAAAGAGCAGCATGCATCTGCAGGCACCACTCCTATCACTTAGTCTCTGTAGATAGAATAAAGCTTCATGCATTACTTTTGCAGTTTGTTTCCTGGTCCTCTCACAGATGTTTTGTGTTCCCCAGAGATGTTTAAGACATGCTGGAATCTCATTTACAACAAAATATTGTCCCTGGATATCCAGCCGATCTTTTGAAACATCCCTCTCTTCCTCCCAGCTTTACTGTGCTGCTGGAGCACCCAGCACCCAGTTCCTGTTTTTCCCATGAAAGCATAGTCAAAAGCACTAAAACAGCATCTCTTTGTTTTAATACAGCTAGAAAAAGCACAGCTAATAACATACTGTGTTATAGACCCAGTAGAGGGAGTATTTACCACAAGGTGGACTGATGGAAATCTCTCCCCCCACATCTTGCATTTTGGTCACCAATTGATTACTAAACTTTTTGTCAGTCTTTGGGTGTCACATGAAAGCTCATGTGGTCTTTTTTTATGATGTATGGCACACTGGTGGTATATAATGGTAAGGTCCCAGGAGGTACCATACTGCTTCTGTCAACTTCTGACAAATGGTTGCAAAAACAAATGACACACAGTGAGCAATGGAGCTCTGGTATTTTTAATTTTTTGCCAAATGACTGTTTTGTTCTAATGGCCATGGGGCTGCCAGGAGTCAAGAAAGGAGTGGCTGAACTATAATAATGCATTTCCCCACTGAGCACAAGTACAGAACCAGCTCAGAAAGCTAATAGACCGCTCTTTTGTTATTTTGTTCACATTCTCACTGGGGAGAATTAATTTCAATGATTTATTTTTTCCTCTGGCAAAATGAAACGAAAGATTTATTTTGCTTGCTACTCATCTCTCTTGCTGCCTGACACATCTATCTGCCTCTGGTGGGCCAAACTTCCAGGTGCTTCTTGTGCCCATTTCCTCATCCAGAAACAGCACCCAAGCTGCAGTGTAACCCAGTGGAAACACTTCAGCCTCACCTGCCCCTTAGACTGTGACATACCATTAACAGCAAAGGACTGTGATACAGCGTGAGGGGCTGGAGCCTGAATGGAAACCAAACCTTCAGCTCTGAAACCTGTTGCAAAGAAAAGCAAGATAGCCCCTAAAACAGTCTGGAGCAATAGAGTTTGGAGAATAAACACTATATCAGGTTCAACTCATTTTTGTCCAAGGACTGATTAAGAGTTTTGTGACAGTACCTCCATCACCTACTTTTGAGGAGAAATCTGTGATTAAATGAGAATTTCCTAGGGCACTTAAAAGACATGGATCACTCATCTATACACAGCTGTGAGCTTTAACTTCAGTGCATCCTATCTATCAGATGTTGCAGTGGGAATACTTTAGTGCTTCACAGCCATCTCACCATGAAGGTGAGGAAAGCTATGGAAGAAAATCAGTATCAGGGAAGTGACCAAGCACAGCAGGGAAAGAGTCCCATCAGCTCCAAAATTACATAGACCTGAAGCCTGTAGATTTAACTAAGTAAACCAGTGCTATGACTAAACATGTTACTCTTTGTACAGTTCAGGTGCTAGCTTAATTATGATCTCAGGCAATAAAAAGCAGTGGGATTTAAGGTAGGTACTTCAGTGTTTTTGTAACCAAATTTTTCACCTAAGCACCGCACACTGCACTACAAGCAGGCTGGTTTTTTTAGCAGATGAATGACTACAGCTCCTTCTGCACACTTGTGCCCTCTCAGCACACTGGTACCCCCAGTATAAATCAGAGAGCACTGAACCTTTGCATATGGGCACATGATTTCTGCTTGCCTTCATTCTTTTACCCTGGCTTGTGGCCATCTCCCAACCCCATTCCATACAGTCATCTCTAGCCTCTCACTCCTACCAGCTTTCCCCACTGCTGCTGGCGTACCAGAAGCAGCAGCAAGCTTGCTTCCCACCCATACTATGATGTAACACATACCACAGCCCAAATAACATTGAATTCTGTCACTTACTGTCATTATAAGCCGAACAATAAAAAAAAAATTTTAAACACTATCTTGAGCTTGCAATAGTCCTACTACTAGGTGTAGAGTTTGGAGCTTGCAAGTAGTAGGAACGCAGACTTTTGGAGTCCATCTCTTCAGAGCTGTCTGAAGTTGCCACATGTCTTTGCTTTGTATGTTACTAGTAACGTATGATGTCTTTGTCTTTCAAAGAATGCCAAGTTTTCAAGTATAAAAGAAGCCCCTTTCGTCGTTGAAACATCAGAAATTGGTTCTGACATATTTGCTGGAGTGGAAGCTAAGGGCTTAAGTGACAGGTAGGCAAGGGAAGGAGTAATAATTAATAAATTGGCAGTCAGGATATTCCTTGCTAATCTGGGGTTTGTGTCTTCCCAGGTTCAAAGTTGTTCTCAACAACTGCTGGGCAACTCCCTCCTCGGAGTATTTCTACCAGATTCACTGGCCTCTCATCACCAAGGGGTAGGTGCTGGTGGGGGCCCGGGAGCATCTCTGCCCAGCCTGGCCCCAAGGATGACAGAAAGCCAGGGCTGGGGGATGAGCAGGCAGAATTGAAGCTGGCCCACAGCAGGGCAAGTGCATTCATCAGGCTGCAACCTCAGAAGATCTTTCCCTGAAGCCACGGAGGCTCTGACACTGCTTCTCCATGCACAACACAGGTGTGCCACAGACTACTCCATCCTTGTGCACGAGAATGGGAAAACGAGCCGGGCAACGTTCCAGTTCAACGCTTTCCGCTTCCGGAACATCCCCAAGCTGTCCAAGGTCTGGCTGCACTGTGAGACGCACGTCTGTGACAGTGAGAAGTTCTCCTGCCCGGTGGTAAGGCCTCCCTCCCAGAGAAACATAAAGTGCTAAATTTAGATAGAGGATGTCAAGACCTTCCAGAGGGCACTCTGGGTGCAGAGCCAGTTCCAGGGCTTTCAGTAGATGGAGCCACTGCCATGCAGGAACTTGAGTGGCCAGCTGTGCACTGTGATCCCTGTCACCCCTGTCATGCCACAGGCGCTGTATACAACATTGGGCAACTTGTTTAAATGTATTGAGAAATAAGGTAGCCATTGAAAAACTCAGTTCCTGTCAATCCCAGACTACAGTCCTGACAAACAGCTACTGTTAAACACATGCTTCAAAAAAATGGATAAAGCAGAGCTTTTTCCATTTTACCAAATATTTTGGTTCTGAGGGCACTCTGGGGGCAGTGGGAGAGCCTGGCTCAACACTCACCGCTAGTCAAAGAAAACCTGCCAGTCCCCTTTCCCAAGGAAAGTTCTATTCTGCATGTAATAAATAAATCGTTACTGAAGCAGGAACTGAAGTCAAAGAGTAGGTTCCTGTGACCTTAGGTAGCAATGAGGCAAGTGTGCTATACAGGCATGTTATTTGGCATGGGGAGGTAGGCACTGATTGCACCAACTGATGCAAGAGTGAAGGTTATTAAAGTGTCTTTTTTCAGACTTCTCTCTCCCTCCTTCACCAAGTCAGAGCTTTGCTATTCTTCCTCTCATGCAATGAATGTGTCACTGCTATCAAATGAAGTTGAATTTTATTTAACTTGAAATGAAAGCTCAAAATACTCTTGGCTGACATACTGTCATTTCAGCAACAAATATTTCTTGCTGGAGAAGGGAAAGCATCACTCCTAGTGAAAACAGCTTTTCTTTCTAAACCCTTTCTCAGTCCAGGAGCCGAATTAAAGACAGTAGTTTGTCACCAACTTCAGTGCTAAACAAGGGCTCTGATTTGGGCAGAACTTGCACGTTTGACAAAAATGCATTGTTAGAAGTTTCAAAGGCAAAAGAAAAAGCTCTGGGCTTAGATGTTCTTGTTTGTTTTTAAAGATTTCTTCAAGTTTTTAATCAAGCCACAGACCATATGTACCTTTCTGACAGCGCTGACAAACTTCTACATCATTCTTTCAGGCACAGAGTGGAATTCTTCCCTCACCCTAATCAATGTTAGCCTGAATGAGGCTAATTGCTCAATCAGGCTAACATCCCTTGAGTCCACTTCCAACCCAAAAACGCAGCTGATGGTCTGTTGCAATTAAGGCTGAGCCAAGCTGGGGGTCTATGCTTACAAACAACTCATAACCAGAATTACCACATGCTGAGTTTGTAGAAAAAAACAAATACCCTCAACTGGAGATCTACAAAGGTCGGGGGATGGACAAGGACCTTTAATCTGTAGGGCACTGCGTCCAACACAGACCTTGTCTGCTGTGACAGTCATCATTAGTGCTGGACTTGAGATGATCTATATGGGACTGACTTGGTGCTTCCTGTTTCTACCCAATGGGCAACAATTATAGTTAGCAATAAACAACAGAAGCCTTCACAGAGGTCATGGGTTAAATAGATGGAGCTCAGCTCCCCCTTCCCTTCTTGACAGGAATTTTGTTTAAGGCAGGGTGGAAAGGGCAGCCTAGGAGGACCTGTGATTAGCAAGCAGACACCTGTCTGCGCTTCTGCCATCTCACAACTGAAAATAACACTTCACACTGACAGTCACTGTAAGGGCTATAGCACACAAAAAAACCCCCAATGATTACAGTAAAATAGATCCCTAGAAAATATGCAGCAATGTTGACATAGATTTAATTTCCTTGGTTGTTGGAAACATGAGCATTGGATCTGGATTTTTTTATTATTTTGGGTTTTTTTGGTATACATGGCTTTCTCTCTGTTCTCTTGAGACATGTGACAAACGGAAACAGCGCATGGAACAAACCGGAGGTGTTTTAGTGGCAGAGATTGCTGTACGCAGTAAGTGACGGGGTTTCTGGGGTGTTTCTCAATCTGGGAAGCAATGAAGCTGGAACCCAGCTATGGCTTGCAGCACAGGAGCAAGCAGAGAGAATAGAAGCCCTCTGCCAGAGCCCTTTGCCCCCCGGCAGCAGGAGTCTTGAGGAGAAGTTAGTCCCCTCCGGGCTCTGACAGAAATGCTCAGTGAAACTCTCCTCATTTACAAAGTGAGTAAAGGCACTCATTTGACATTAATGATAAATGGCCAAACCACTTACACACAAAGTTAGCAATGTAAACTCTGCTCACCTGCATTTGACCTCAGCAGGAGCAGACAAGTTCTGGCAGATTGCACATGAGTGCGAGAGAGATCAGGCTTAGGAGCAGCAGGAAAGTTTTCTTTACACAGTGAGCTGGTACTTCAGCATGCCCACAACATCGCTAGGTGAACCCTTCGTGCCTATCCCTCCAGATACACAAAGTGAACTGCCGTCAGCTTTCCCCATTATAAGCCAAGGCCTGTTTCCTCTAACTGCTGCCTCCTGCAGGCATCAGGAATTTTTCCCTGAGCTGGTTAAATTCTGCAGATTCAGCACATCTTTTGAAACAGATCCTTGGAGCAAGGTATGTCTAAATTACATATTCACTAGAGGCCTTTATACAAGTTTAGTAACTACGTCCACAACAAGCGGAAAGAAAATTTTAAATTCCAAATACACATAGAGCAACATTATTACAAGTCAGTATATTGCACCAGTAAAACCTCATCAATTTTATAAGATAAAATAACTGAGGATCCTTTTATAACTTCAGACAGTAAATCCAAGAGGAAGAAATATCCAAAATTTCAAAATGTGGCAAATGTTATCTGTTCTGTTTTTACAAATCATGCTGGTGCACTTTGTCCGATTTTAAACATGCCATCCTAATGTTATCTTTTTATCTTATTTTATACAGGCAAAGGTTTATCCAGATTTTACACACTCTCAGGTAAATAGCAAAGTATGGCAATGAAAATAACAATCACAGATATGGATTGTGACTCTGTCAACATAAAAACCATAGCTCAAACAAGGAACTGAAAAACCTAGTACATCTGACAGAAAGGGAAATATTTCAAAATCAAGTTTTATTTCTCAATGTCATACACTTTGTTTTCCTTCTTTTGGCACATCTCTCACTCTGGACAAGAGAATCATACCAGTAACTACTAGTAACATTATCTTATATTCACACCCTCTTCCCAAAAAGGAGCAAGCATGTTTCACTGGGTCAGTGATGTCTGAAGGCATTTCTATTTGAAGAGGGTTTGAAAAAGGCCTTTCAAAGCCTATTTGTTAAAACTTGATATGGTGACAGAGCCACATTAGAGGCATGGGATTGCAGTGATGGGGGTGGGAAGAGAACATGAAAGGCAGCAGATAGGGAAATACATTTAGTCTGTGTTTCTCTTGCAGATATCATCTTCCACCTACTCTCTGTGATTGGATCTTGTGCTGTTTTATTATAAAACACAGCCCAACTCTGGTTCTTAACTTTTCCCAATCCTGTTTGGCCTGGACTTCTTTACTAAAGATGTTTATTTTACAGGGGAAAAAATGAAACTCTCAAAAATGCCTTGTGTACCATTTTACCAGATTAATAAAACATTCAATGAGCTTTGTGCCTTAAATCCTGGAGACTCCCAAAGCAGGTTTGCCTCTCCCCAGTCTCTGAAGGCATTTCAAACTAGGGAAAACCCAAGGGTTATCTATTCTGTCAATGCTTCCTTTTAAAGGCTTGTGATGCTAACTGGTTTCTATAAGGAACACAGAGATAAAAACTCCATATTTTTCACCTTCAGGATCCCCCTTCCCTGTCAGTCTTAGTGTGGTACCAAACTCCCCTCCAGGCCTGGTCTTGCAAGGTCCTAGCTTGATCCGTTAGCCTTTGAAGGAGATGAAAACTAATCTATCACATCAGGGATGAGAGAAAAGGATGCTTTTTATATACCAATAGTTAGAAGGTCCTCCGAATTAGTTACCTGACATTTTCTTCCTACTTCCCAGCGTTGTCAGCATCAATTAGTTGGGTTAAGTAGAGTATGACGCATGCTGCATGAGGTACAATACTGTTTGGAATAGGATGTCTTGCTGACTGGACAGGCTCAGTGCTGGATAGGTGTGGATGTAAATTAAGCACATCTGAGGTTAGAAAACAAGCTAATGAGCTTTACCCTTCCTTCAAGACATAGCTGGTGTCGGATATAACAGGGTCCAGGTGTTATCTCTTGTTCCCTAATAACAATATAAACAGCAAGAAATAACCACTAGAAAGGGAACCTGTGATTTATGAAGAGCGGGAAATATCAGGACATGAAACAATTTTCCTGCAAGAGTGATGGTAGGTTCCTTGCTTCCAATAATTACTAAAATAATATTGCATAAAACTCTTGAAAGTGTAAGAAACATTCTTAGGCCTTTTCCATGAAATTGCTAGGATCCTGAATGGGAGAGAATGATTACAGCTGTTGCATCTCCTATTGATAAACACAATAGGTCTACCTGTGTCTGTATGTACTGCTGCATAAACACAGTACAGAATTTTTGCTATTGTTTGTGGAGAGGAAACCTCCTCAATAATTCTATTAAATTAAGGATTTTAAGCTTCCTGTTCTTTTTGAAACCTCACTGTTATGAAGATAATGCATAGCTAGAACATGCAAACATTACAACCACAGTTTTCAAAGACGCACATCTCCCTTACTGGGGACTCTAATTGCTACTCTAGGTGTAATCTGAGTCCGTAAGTGTTTATAAGTAACTGAGAATCATAAAGCTGTTTAGAAGATTAAATTATAGCAGCTAGCATCCACCCTGACAGCCCTGATTGTGATGGCATGCATTTAGCCGCTGCATACAACAGAGGGCACTCTCTTGACAGAATTGACTGGTTTAGACAGACCACAGTTAGAAAATCGGAAGTATTTCTTAGGGGTACAAGTTTTTAAAGCAGAGTGGAGCTTTTGAAAGCTTTCTGCACCACAGGACATTTTGTTCAGAGATAAGGACCTGAAGGTTTTTCTCCCCTATTTGCTGCTTTGCATCCCTTCCCTCCTCCCACTAACACCTCAAGTTTCAACACTTGACAAGTGTCTTCACCTCCTCAAATTCTTGTCCTTGCCAAAAGAGATTAACTCACTGGCTTCTTTTCCAAAGCCTGTTTCTTTTTGCTTGCCTTTGCACCAGTCACTGCTCTCCTATCACAGCTATTTTGTGCAGAAAGCCTTGAACCAGGTTTTCTTGGTAGGTTGATTAATTTTCTTCCTGATTATGCAATAAGTGTTGCTTTGGAACAAACTTGGCAGGATTGCAGCAGCTGTGAAGAGTGCTTGCAAATTCCCAGGCCACCTCCCTGCCCACGGTGGGATGGAGCCTCTGGGTATGCTTATCTCCTGTACGTGTTACTGTACTGAGTGGGGCTCGTGCAGCCAGAGCTGGAGTTGCAGGATGGGCAAAGCCCCATTACCTGTCTGGATCATTATCTTCCTACAGTCCAGAAATGGTTTATTGCTAAAAACAAACAAACAAAACCCAACTGAAAAACAGTTCCAGAGGTCACTGTGAAAAGGTCTATCTGCCAGAGAAAGCAGCAATATATGAATAGGTTTCAGCTCCAGAAGTCCTGTTCCTTAAGAAAGTGAAAGCTGTCCATCTTAAATAGCTTGCATAAATAATATGGACTATAATCCACCTTCAGTTTTCCTAACATGCATATGGCTTATTACTATTCTACTAAATACTATTAATGTTGCCAGTATTGGAAAATGTAGTGATTGCAAAAGATTTTAGCACAAGCCAATGCTCGATGGAGTTCCTAATTTCAGATGCACTATAATGATGGATCTTTTTCAGCTGGCAATGTATAAAGATGCTTGCTTTGCTACCTACAGCTGAAAATCCAGCTCCAGGCTGGTCATGGAAACATAGGGAAAGGAAGGTATACAAGTGATACAGATAATCTGTTTAGAACCCAGAATTTGTTTTCCCAAAGATTACAGTTGGTTTTGTCCCAGTTGTTTCTCCCATTTGGATGAACTCTGAGGCATGAGATTTGATGTGTGTTTCTTCTCGCAGTTTGGCATTGCAATGCTGAAGCACAAGGCCACTGAGGTCATGGCAAGAAGTAGGGGAGAAGTGAACACACATAGGTGTAGAGATGATAACAACACCGGGTGCAGCACAATATTGCTAGTACAGTGACACACGTTTACCCAATATTTTGTTCATTAAAAACAGGTCACTACTCGCTTGCAAATGGTAAATACCATTAACCTAAGAGGCCTTTGTTTGACAGTCACTGCAGATGCAAAGAACAATTAAGAAGGTCCAACAGAAACCGTCAGTGAGTCAGATTTAACACAAAATCCTCAGAAGTACAAACTGACAAGAGTGCCACCTATGCAAGCTGGTACTGCAATTCTTGATGCTCTATATTTAGTGTCCCCAAACAAGCAGTGCTGTGGCACAGTGATTCCTTGACTCCTGCCACCTCGGGTTCAAAAGTGAGAAAGAAGGAGCATGCTCTGGACTGTTAAGTCAGAATTATAGTTAAGCATTATGCTTTATATCCTTTGCTGGGATCCCACAATTTCAAATCCAAACTTGAGAACAAATCCTCAGCAGCTGGTTATCACAGGACATGCAGCTGGTTCTGCTGCAGACATGCCACACTAGGTCTGACCTGATATGCCCACCTAGTGCATCCCCTGCTAGCTCAGCCCTGAAAAGAGTGAAGCTACCTCTGGGCTTCAAGCCTAATCTGTAGAGGGATCTCAGCTCAGTAGCACACTGATGTAAACACTGCATACGCTGCCAGAACTGGAAAAATATATTACACAGTATCAACCCAGGCAATGTCCCAGATCCAGACAGGATCACATCACTCACCATCTTAATCCTAAATTTAAACACCAGCTTCATCTCTTTATTCTGTAAATGTCTGATATTTTGTTTAAAAATCCCAGGCAGGGACAAGGAAAAACTTAGAATAGTATTATAAGAGCCATGACTCGATACATACAGAACACATCATAGAAGTATATAGCCTGTATTAGGAATGAACCTCCTCACTCTGTTCTGAAGATCAAATCTTTTCAAGTTATCTCCATCCAAAGGGCAGCTGTCACTCACAGGTGCAGAGGAAAAAATAGCTATTGATTGATTGGACCCCACAGCCCTTTCATGTAGCTTTTTGTGGCCCTGCAAAGGCCAAGTACAGGGCTTCAGAGGAATAAATAACAATTCTTGTCAGTAACATGGCCCTAAAATACGTTTTGAGAAGATCTTGCAGGTTTAAATGGCATTCTGCTTTTCCATAAGCACATTCAGAAGTGTCCAAATGATGCAGTATTGCATGATGGGAAGTGGGCCATGTAGATCCTATTCCTTACTGAGCACTAAAGCTGAGGTCTAATGCTAAAGCAGAGGTCTTATCACTGTGAAATGTTTGCACAGTGCCATAAATTTACACGATTAGTAAGCCCTGATAAGAGCATTCTGAGCACTTCTCATTGTCTTCATGCCCAATACTTTTGTGCTAGCACCTTTTAGCGAATATCTCAAAGTACTCTAAAACCAGTAACTGATTCATCTGGAACATTTAATCTTCCCTTCACAAACTGAAAAAAACTGAGGCAGAAAGAATGAGGTGAGCAGGTCATGGCAAGGGGACACATCAGGTTGGTACCCATTCCAGTAGGGGGGAATGTACCAAAACAACAGAAATAGTCATCAAGGAAGAATATGTAGCCTGATCTGATACTTCTGAGGATGAATGGTGAATGGAGAAAACTTAAAAATTTTGCATTTATTTCATCTGCATTGGAAAGAGAAATTTCATTATACAGGAAATCAAAGCAAATTTATGGTTTCTGATACACAATTTATGCACCCATGGCAATCATAAGATGAAATTCAAAGGTTAGTTGTCTGGAAGGAAGTTTAACCAACAAGTTTTGCCTCCCACTTGAGATAGGTGTGCCACCATGCCTCAGTGGGTGGCAATCCTTACCCTCTGAAGTACCCAGACCTCCACCCCCAGCTCACAACCAGGCAGACTCAGACTGTTTACCTGTGTGAAGCCTGGTAATGCAATTTCAGCTGCTCTCTGGGTATATGGCCTATCTCAAAAGTAATCAGGGTATTCAGGAATTTCAGAGATGTAACAGCTACTTCTTCAGTGGGTTGATCCCACTGCAGATGGGTAGGCTGCTAGCAACCATATAAGTATCACCAGTGGTTTCTACCTTTATCTACAAAAAGTGCGCAACTATTTTTATTGCATTTCCCAGACGTGGGATGCAGGGTGCAAATAAATCCGAACTGCCAATCCTGCAGTGACTATTTTCCAAAATGTTAAGAAAAGTGGGGGGAAAAACCAGTAATATTTTGAAATCACTGTATCAATGGTCTTTCATTGGACTAAATTGAAATTTTACTCAGTTATTTTTCCTAGGAGAGATCTTCAACCACTTTTCAACTTGCTTTGTCAGATGGGGAAACAAATTTCTTTCTCACATGCATTAATAGATTATGAAAATGCATTTGCTACCAACACATTTGCTACTAGCCACTCTTTCCAGTGAAGGTGGAAAGGAGGACAATAAGAGATAATTTATTTCATGACCACTGTTCATTGATCTCCATTTCCTTAAATTGCTCTGATTTGTTTTGGAAATTGGCAGAAGTTCCCAAAAGCACTTTCCAAAACTTCAGCAGGATTCAAGGAAAGTAATGCATGGAGATCACTGCCCATCATGCTGACCAATATTGCCTTCTTATTTCTTCCCCTGATTCTGATATTACTTTGCATCCTCTATTGCCTTTTGTTTCTTAATTTCAAGCATATTAGAGCAACACTTTTGTTCACAACATGAAATGTCAGTCAAAAAAAAAATAGGCAACATTGATGACAAGAGCTCATCTATCTTCCTTTTCCCTACCACCAACTGCACCAGTCCCTCCAAAAGATCAGCATATTTTTCCAGTTTTCTCACCACATCGTACAGGATCCTAATGTGCCCACTGAGGCATACGCAGGAGAGGTCACAGTTGTCTATTATCTGTATCAAGCAGCACAGCATAGAGTGTATAGTTTCAGATTCCAGTAGTTTCCTTCTGGTGGCTGGATTTTATGGCATGGGAGGGAATGACTTGTCTGTTCCATATTCCAGGCCTTTTCATGAGGTGCCATAGCTTGATAATGCTTGGGTCCTCCAACCACATCTCTGCAGAATCTACATACACTGCTAATTATGTAGCAATTTCTCATGCTAGTTTAAAGGGGTAGCTTACCAAGGAGAAATAATAATGATGAAATAATAGAAGAAATAATGAAGGAATCATTTTGAAAGAAAATTATTTTCTCATATGGCATAATTTAACACTGGCCCCGCTGGAGCAGAATAAAGGTTCATCTAATTCAAAAATCTTCCTCTGACAGTAACCACCAGCAGCTGCCTACAGAAACTGCAAAAGCAGCAGACCACATCCACAGTGAATCTCAGGGTCACCTATAATGACTACTGTAACCTACAGCTATCTTACAAGACAAAAAGCTATAGGCTTACATCCTGACCAAATTCTATCATAGAATAGAAAATACTGAGATATTGAGAGGAATAAAATGCAATTACCTAAGAGAAAGTGTTGTAGGGACGGGAGATTGGAGGTATCTACTTCTTAGTAAGCACAACTGCAAAGGATGAGCACTTTCATGTATTTTAACTTTTTAGCTTATTTTGAGGCTTTTTATGTGTAGCAAGATTAATGTGACCTATTTTGCTTCAAGAAGACACTAGACAAACATTCAAAATGTATAGGGAGACTATTGACCACAGCTACAGAAAACTAAACAGGAGGCACTTCCTCACCTGTGCACTTGAAGCAACCACAGTCTGTATTAGAAAAAAATAGGCACTAGCTTACTATTTGCCTAGTTAACATGACATCTGGTTTCAACTGGATGTCAGTCGTGTTCATTTCCTGCTCTAAACCACCAAGCATTGTCACTGTAGGCTATTCAGCATCTACTATTTCCCTTCTCTACATCAGCCGCATTTGTGTGGTGAACAAACAAATCCTGCACATTTCACACACTCTAGAAAACACTTTTCAAACTGTGAGGTGAAAGGTACAACCTATTTGTAGTAGTAAGTCTTTCACGAGTGAGCAAAACTAGCCATTCATAGCTCGTTTCTTGACCACTTTTTTACAGAGAAGAGAATTAGTCTCTGTTCTTTGTTTTCATCACAACAAGCTCTTAATATGCTGATGATCCTTGCATTGCACTCCACCACCCACAATGGGGTGGCCATGGGGATGAATTCTTATTCTGTTTTTAATCTCTGAACACAGAAGGCATGATTCATCATAATCCCAGGTCCCCATATGGCTATTCTCATTTTAGTATTACCCATATTTACTTGCAAATGGGTATAACAATAAAGGGGATGTGTCCTTCCTATAAAGGGTTCCATCTCCCCACTTAGGAAAGCTTCCAGGTCAAGGACTGCATGCCACCAGAGAATCAGTAGGAATTAGTGCCAGAACTTACACAAAATATCAAATTACAGAATAACAAATAAGGAGAAATTGTCTTTCCATTATGCAATGGACAAGAAGGTATCGTGAGTGCTTTAGATACACTGGAGAGAAAAAGTGACAGTGCTGTTGAAACGATACAAAACTGCCAAAGAATTTTGCTGAGCTGCTTGAAATATTGGGTACGGTGGAAGAGGGAGAGACTTGCAGGGGTGCATGTAGTTAATTTTTTTGGTAATAGAGTTTACAGTCAGTGATAGGATCTCCATCTAGCGTTAGAAAATCTATAAAGGAATTACTAGTAAGCTTAGGTAAATTCTATACTCTTGTAGAATATTTATCAGAAGATCAAAATCCATACCAGCCTTCAAAGATGAAAGATGACATCTTTGCTAAGCAAACAGATACATTACCCTGTTTATAGTAAACTCAAGCATTCTGTGTTTCAGTGCAAATACAGTAAATATAGCTCCTTAGGATGTAAATGCACACTTCCAAAAAGGATTATATGAAAATATCACAATCTAGCAACACTGTTTTCAGAAATCTGCTAGCTCTTTTCTCCATCCAGCAAACTTTCCCTCCTGGAGGGGATCCTGTTTCCCACCAGCCTACACAGTATCATGGTTCTTCTGTGATTATGTGGCACTGCCCCATCCACCTTTAGACATCTGCCAGTGATTGGCCACAGGCTTCTCTTATTGCTGATGCCTAAATCTAGGAACAGACCCAAACCTACCTCACAGACCCAGGACTGATTGGGTTGTACAAATGGAATAAAAAGAACACGTAGGCAACTCAAATGCTAGAAAGGATGTAGCAGTGCCAGCAGACTGCTGTAGAAGTTTACCTAATTTGAAGTCCTTTACCTAACATAGATCAAAAAAAGAAGGAAAAATGGAACAGTCATGAGGAGAAGCTTTAAAAAAGGTGAACTCTACACCCCAACAACCAGAACTGACCACAAAATAAGAGCAAACTGTTTCAGGTAACTACAGGGGAATAACCAGGTTAGATACTATGTCTGTTCAACAACAGGATGACAACTCTTTTGCTATAGTTCTGCCACACTGCAGCTCTATATTTATGGTCAGATATTAAAAGCAACTCTATGCCTCTGGGCACTGTAACTCAGACACTGAGTATGTATCTGTGTCCAGGTTTCCATCCCAAGAATGAAACAAGATCCTTATTCCTTTGTAATTGTCACATGAAGGTTGGGGACAATTTACCAAGGGGCTGCCCAGTTGTTTGCATTTCTTAACATCTTACAGTTTATAAAAATAACAAGATTAAGATTTTCTTTTATCTGTTATTTCTAGGCACAGGGAAGTGGAGCAAGGTGTTATTGCAGCATAACATGATTAGTGCAACAGCACACTGACAGCTTGCTTCACCTAATTTCTGGCAGCACTTCAGCACCTCTGCACCATTCTGGCAAAAGAGAGCAACTGTGAAACTGGTTTGATCAGTACCCAGGAAGTCTGCAAGGTGTGGTGTTACCTGGGCTCATATGGTGCTGCCATCCCTGCCCTGGCTTTCCCAGAGAGGGTTTCAGTGGAGGGGCTTAAAACCTCTGAAAACCAGCCTCAAGGATTGCCTGGTGATGAATGATTATGGAGATGGACCAGAAGAAATCTTTGACAAGATTGGTTCCATCTCTTGACTAATTTTAAACTTGTTTACAAATCTACATGCTGTCCTGATTTTCAAGGCTCCTAATCAATAAATCAATCAGGGTTCAACTTTATTCTGGAGACCAGCTCCGGAAGACACTACCCTTATTTAAGGCTTAATCCTTAATCCTTCCGACCTCACACACAAACTCCACCTTTTTTAACTTTTTCCCATCCCTGTTTTTAATGTGACTGTGCACACCACAAACTTCCATTAGTTAATGTTTATAAGAAGTCATTGTCATCTTTGAGAAAAGCAGTGATTTCATCACTCCCCGAACTAACTCACACTTCAATTCTGACTCTTAAACATACTCACTTGCAACTAAAGTTTGGCAATATTCATTATGAAGTCCACAAAGTGGCCTGTCTTTAGAAGCAAAGCCAACTAAGCCAGCTGATGGAAGCAATTCATTTTGTTGGACAGGTATAGATAGCTATTTAAGAATCTATTTTTGCTCTCTCTTTTCTGTCATTTTTACTATATTTTACTAATCGGGGGAGGGGAGGACATAACACTCACCAAACTGCTCTGTCATCTAAAGGGCACAAGTTGTTAAAAATAGAATGCTTTCTTCCCCACAGAAATTTCAGAAAGTGGGAGACATGCTACAAATAAAAAATATTTTGTGGAGGGCAGGCTGGGGGGAATAAAAATCAAGACCTGTTACAATATAGTTCCTTCAAGGAAAATCATCTTTATTTGAGTGAAGACTACTGATAGTGGAAATTTTCCAGCCACCTATAAAGTATGTTTTTTTTACATATTCCTCTGTCCTAATTCATCAATGCACACCACACATGCAATTCCTAGGAAGACAAGGCATTTGACACATTCAAGCTGCAGATGAGAGGAACGTGGCCAGACTCAGCTTCTCACTGTCTTTACTGAATGTTGAGCTGAACATTCCCTTATTGGTTTCTCCCATTCTCCTTTTAGAAATTAAAATCTGCAGAACAAGAGGATTCCAAACCGCATTTTACCCTTCTCAGATTGTTTAGGTGCAATATGAGTAACCTGGTATTTACAGACACCCAAAGTACTCATACTTTACTAAAAGGCTTTTGTTGATAAATATATGATGTTAACAGCCATGCTCGTGTTGAAACAATGTAACTACATCACTTCGCAAAGGTACATTATGGTTGTGCAATGTTTGAAAGAAAAAGAAAGCATATTCCAAGGGAGAAGAGTCCCAAAAAACAGCCTGCTTAGGACATAAAGCTTCTCTTCTCATGCCAGATCTCTCCTCTCTGCTCAGCAGCCTTTCCAAATGTGTTTTTCTTCTCCAGAGCAACTCAGCTAATGAACTTGGTCAAGGCATGACATTCACACTCCTATTCCCGGTTTTGGACTAAATGAGGGCACTCTTCACCAGATACTGTAGACCTGCTGAGGAGCTTCCAGCCAGGTTTGTAATTCAATGGAAAAGACCCAGGACAGACAGATCCCTGTTGAATTTCCTCTGCTTATTAGTGGAGGGAAGGACAACAAGACATTCAGAAATAATCTTCCCAGAATGCCAGGTAAGGGACAGCCTGTTTATTGGCTGCTGATGAACTGTCTGAAGCACACAGGACTGGCACCAAGCCAGTAATCGGTGATGCTGCTGCAGCTGGTCAGATTATAAAATCATTGAGCCTTACTCAGCTTCTGCTGCCTGCCTACCCTCAAGCAGCACCTCTCCCTAGCCCAGCAAATTGAACTGGAGTTAAAAGGCAAAACAAAAGGCTTTTCTGAGAAGTGTTTAAGGTAACCAGGTCATTTTGGCAGAATTGCCTCAATCCAATTTGGAGATACAGATCTCAACCTCATTTAGTGACAATTAAAATGGTACATTTAGCTACCACCTCAAAATACAGCTATAGCTGGTTTATGCTCATAAATCCTGCAACCACCCCTCCAGCTACAGCCTATGATAGGAAGCAGTCTGTTGGTTAACTCCAATTGTAGACAACCAGAATCACCTTATTGAATGCTTCACCATACAAACGGATTGTATTGCAGTTTCAGATTCACAGTAAGTGCTCTCTCCCATCATCGAACTTACTTTTTTTTTCTTTAGAGATAGCCCCATGATTTAACATTTCCTTTACAGGCATGGCATACTGCATGTCTGCATCATGCAGGCAGGCCACGTTGGAAAACACCTTAACAAACCTAAACCAAAGTGCAACAAAAATGCATCAGTCTTGAGATGCTGCCTGGGTTTGGTATTTGCCAAATCATTTTCAGTAATAGATTCCAACTTTATCCCAAATGCAACTGTGATTCCAGACCATAATAATTAATTGACAATCCATATCTACACCTAGTTACTATCATACTTAAAGTAGGAAGGACAAAAACATGCCTAGAAATGTCCTGTGTCATTCTTACATAGAGTTTGGGATTCCCTGGGGACTGAAAACCACAGAGGTGCCTCAGAGCTTGAAGAACACTGCTGTTCTCATTGCATCTCCCAGAAAGATGTCCTGAAAACCAGAAAGGATGCATCTCCTCTGGCATGTGATTAGTAACTCCAACATACAATCCAATGAATCCCCTGGAAAAGGCTAGAAATTGAGGTCAGATCGCTGATGGGTTGTGAGAACTTTAATGCATTAGTTTATTTGTTGATTCTCTCCTATTAACCAACAAGTAAATAATAAAAAAGTTAAGTTAGACTTACTGCATTGCTGATGACTGTAAACTCTTAAACAACAAAGACAAGTTTCTCATTTAGCAGATCTGTTTAACTTCTAGCATAACTGACTGACATATGAAGAGCTGCAGATTAAAACAATGATTGCAAGGGTGAGGGGAAGTGTAGAAGCAGACACAGTCATTTCCCTTTCAATTTGTCACAGAACAAACAGAGCTACCGATCAATACTAATTTTATGTTAATTGAATTTGTCACCGCATAGCAAATACTTACATACAGAATTTAACCACAGACATGTCCCTGGAAAGCCCACTGGGCTGTAATTGAGTAGATAAACAAACATGTATTGCTTGCTGAATATCAGTTGGCTGATATGATCAGTTAAAGATCTTGTGGTGATGGAAAGTTAAGCACTTTGTGGCAGATGGAAACTGCCACTAGAATTTACCCATTAACAAATCTGAAAGTAAACTGCCTCGAGGTAAACGCGAGAAAGGACTGCTTTTTATGCAAGAGGATTGACAGCCACAGGCTTCTATTTGCTGTGCAGTAAAATAATGTCTTCCAGAATATCAAACCAAATTTCAAGTGCTAGAAAAAACTCATTGTAAAAATCATTTTCTGGAGTGATGGTGGGAACCAACCTAAAACAGCTCAGAAACATCTGCAAACAAGACATCAGTGACAAGTAAAGAGAATAAGAAGCAGCTTCATTCATCCTCTTATCTCCTCTCCTCCACTCTTTGGAGGAAAACTCATTTTCAGAAACAAATATTTTACTAAAAATCTGTAAAATACATTAAAAACTTTTTTTTCCCCCCTGGGAATGGTGTGCTGAAAGCCCAGAGCTCCATCAATATCTTGGAATTTAGCAGCTTCCAGTTACATAAGACAGAATTTTCTGCAAATGGAAAAGGGTATTCCTCCCTCTTTCAAAACTGTGGGGCTTTGCAAGAAAACAAAAATTTGATTTTTTTTTTCCAGATTTCTGAAAAAGTTAGAACTTTCCAATAGGGAAAAGCATCAATAACAAGAAGAAAGTTCCCCTTCCCACCACTGCTCAGGGAAAATATCCCAATTTTCGTATCTGGCATTAGTGAGAATAACTATCAAAGTTAACACCTGAGAGTCCAGGAATTGCCTCCAGAGCATTCCCAAGGAAGAGACACACATATGGGCTATATTTCTATTACTCCAGTGTCTGGAGAATGCAGTTGGGTGGGGAGACCACCTCATTACAGTGGGCATTAACTGATGCTGATAAGCAGGGGTGGTTTGAGGCCTATACAAACAGGTGAGTCATGGAAAAGGCCAGGAGGATGGGTGCAAACTCTGTTCCTGCTCCATTGTGGCACTCAGCAGCCTGGCAGGTAGGCACACCTCACCCAACACTCTTCATAAGCCCAGCCCTGGCATCAACCACTTTTCTAACCACAAACCCCCACCATGGTGGCAATGAACAATATGCAGTTTCAGCCTTCTTCTCTTCCACTGAGTCACCCTAACCTAGCTCTGAACAGCCTGACAGGTGGAGGAGGATGGTTTTCTGCCTTCTTTCTGATATTTTGCTTTTACATGTATTTTCTGGCTTGTGTCACTTTTTGTGCACTTCAGGAGGGACAGAAAGTTACTGTTCTGATTTGCACTGTCCTGTTGAAATACTGAATGTGCAGTCACGTGACGTCATGTATGGGAGGGATTTAGGTCAGTTTATTATACTCCTGGATTAATGTGAACACTTTTCTCCTCCCCTCACCCTGGGTAATACCAAAATGCTTAATCTACAATAAGTAGAGCAAAGTCCTCCTCCTGCACAGTTAGGAAGCACCAAGCAAATGGGAAAGCAGCACATGCTATCAGCATGGTCTTGGAGCCAAGTACAGTGCCAGCAAGAAGCTTGTCAGAAGATCATTCATTTGTGTATAATCTACCTAGCTAGACTCAATAGCTTGTGCTTGGGCTGCCCATTGCTGCAATATAGAATTACGTGTTTTTCTAAAGGTAACAAGACATAAGGTAACTCTGTATTTCAAAGGTGACATAATAATGAGTTTGGAAGCTAAATGAGAGACAGATCTTCAGTGATCACAGCTTTCAAAAATCATGCACTTGCAAGATGCACACAGTACATTCCTACAGATCTTAGATACAGGCTGCTATCAAATGGTCCTGAGTACAGACATCCTAATTAAAGATAGTCCAACAACCGGATCAGATGTCCATTTAGATTCAGAATTTTGCTCTGTGCAGAGAAACTGCATTTTTAAGCTACTAGTTATTCTAGATGAAGATGCCATTTGTGTTACAGTGTTCAGCACACAGTAACGCTTGCTGAGTGTTCTGACTTCTGATAGGTTCCTGAACTGTGTATTATAATGAAGTCCATAAAATAAATTTCAAAGAGGATGGTTGCACTATTAGTCACAATAGCAGGTTTTAATATTCACTAACAGCACGATACCTTATCTGCATTCTAGAACAGAGTGGAGCTTTTCATACTTTTATAGCCTCACATGCTCTCTGCAAGTGCTAGTAAGAAATATAAATCATAGAGCTATCAGTAAGGAAGGAGTCCACACAGTTTTGAAAATGTTACAGTCTCTGGTAACTGCATGTATCTTAAAAAACACAGCCTTTGAGCAACATTTATTATGCACTTGAATATTAATCATAACAAACTTGGATGTATTTCTTCACTGCTATTTCTTCACTAAGGAAATAATCTTGCACCACTATCCCATTTCTATATTCCATAGTATAAAAGACAAGTACTGTGTAATACATTCCTTTCTTACCTGGTAAGAAAGACTAAGAGTAAACTTCTAATAAAGCCAAGTTGATTTGTGCTTGGTTTTGCTCCCTTCTAATACATTCCTACTGACACTTTGTAAGAATACCACAGACAGATACAAGAGACAGAGGAAAACAGTATTTAAACTGAAACTTATTTCTAGCAGCAAATTAGACATACTCGACATTTTTGTGGTGAAGGGTTGTGACTTTTGTGTTGTATCTGAGCTTAGCAGCAATAGTGACTTTGACCAATCTGCTTTTCCACAGAGGTCTACAATTCATTTTCTTGACTCTACACAACTTCAATCCTTACCCTTCACAGCTCCGCCTACAATACAGCCAAACAACTTCCTGTCCAGAGAGCAATTTTGTCAGTAAAAAGCTGTACTGTAGACTTTCTGTCTCTCCATTGCTCATGATAGAGTCTTCCAGGCACCCATATAACACAGATCAACCAATAAAACTTGCTTTAAAACCTGGTGACTCAATTATATGGTGGTATTCTTCTACCTTCAGCAACAAATGAGAGCCAATGTCTTCAGCCTTAGGAAAGTGAAATTGCTCACACCACCTTATGCCCTCTAGCATGTCTGAGGCTTACTATTATCATCTTTGGGCAGGATACAGCAAAGACAATTCAATCCAGAGCAGCAAATACTAGAACAATGCTTGGGGGCTTCTCAGACCTAAAAGATGGTTTGCTGGTTCACAGAGGTAAAGTCTAAACTCCAATTTTATTCACTTGCTTATGCACTCTACATTTTCAGCTACTGAGCAATGTAATGTCCTATGAAACATCCTGCTTTTTCATAGCAATGTCATTTTCAGCATTCTTTCCTACACTTTAGATAGTAGGAAATAAAATTACTTTCCCATTTTGAGATCAAGAACAAATGGAAGTTTTCCTTATCATGTTGATTTCATGAAGATTTTCAGACAATGTATGTTAAGCTCTAGAAAAAGATATAGTTGGTGTTTTTTCCAGATCTTTAACCCATGTATGATTACCTAGCTTGCTCTATCAAAACGTTGCTGTCCTTTATATTATTGGAATACTTAAATCAAAGATCAAATTATAATGCTTTTGGCCTGATGTTCACACTGGCAAGTACCATACTGAAACTCAAGATCTTGCAGGATAGTTAGAGGATGTGGTAGATGACAGCAATTAAAAATGGAGGACAAACAGGTAACTATGGGATCATGTGTTACCCAAGTGACTCTTATGCAATCAGCAATAGATAATTTTTTTTTCCTACAATGTCTCTCTGTGTGAAGGTTTATATCCATTAATTCAAAAGCAATGAAGTAGTCTCTGATTACATAAAAAAAAAAGAAAAAAAAAGAAAAAATGGCTTGAGAAAGAAGATCAGTGAGAAATGAAAAAACCAAAAATGTTGCACTACTTCACAGAAGCATGTCAAGCTGTTTGCATCAATCCTGTGACAGCACAGAGAACAGCAGATTACTCCCTGCAACCTGAGCAGGAGCCCAACACGGTAGACACGAGCAAGAATAGCTGCATTAGCTGCTGTTGGACATGCTCTGCAGTTCTTAGTAGAAAGGCTCATTAAAACATTACAGCATGATCTCTTGGATCATTGAGACACAACCCATACTTTGTCAAAGAATAATGATCTCTGCAGCAACAGGCAACTAACTGCTCAAGCTTCAGGCCATGTAAACTGGGGAAGAATTGAGAGGAACTTCCCTCAGCCTCCAGGAGAAATTCAGGTAACAGGCAGTCACTTAAATGCATTGTCTTAAGATGACTGGAAACAACAATCACAAGGGCTCTCTGGATGAAAAAGTTATTCTTCAATTTAAAACTGCATTTTAACTCTGGGCACTGAACCTCCATTAGAAAAGTTTCAATGACTGAAAAACATGTGGAAACTCTCTACTGTAAAAGTGGCTTGATTGAGAAAATCTTTTTCCAAATCATTGCAATTTCATGAGAAAAATCCATTTCAGACTGAAATTCTTCTTCACTATATCAGTCTAGAGCAAATCTTTATAATCTGCTATATATCTTTGAAACCATACTTGAGGTGATCTTGTAATCACATAAAACATACCACTAAGACTAGAAAACCAGTTGGTAGGCAGTGTCCTATTAAAACAGTGCTTTCAGGTTTGTAAGCTTGTGAGTAGGCTGGGTAAATCACTAACGTGAATGCACTGCATAAAAACAAGTTATTATTACGTGAGGGTGTAGCTGTCGCAGTATAAAAGATGGTTGAGTAAGCAGATTGAACAGCAAAGAGCAAGAGGCTAACAACAGAGCTAAGGAGACTGCAGAAACAACTGATATTCTACTGAAAGGTGAGTGACTAAAGACAAAAAAACTAAATTAAAAAAAAAACAGAGTTCCTTCTTTTGTTCTCTTCTTGGGCAAAGTGCTTAGCTGATGTTAACAACTCCCTGTTGCCACAGAGTTAAGACTTCAATGATACTGTTGTTCTCTGCGTCTCTCTCCTGTGACACAATGCATGTTTTGGTCTTTCATAGTAACCTCATTAAAAGATGCTAGGAAAGTTTTATGGTTTTATTTACAAGGAGTATCTTCTCTAGACTATCTAGTTCTACATATCAGCCTCGACTAACAGCTTCTATGTGATCACTTGCTTTGTGCATTTGCCCTTTGGGGCTGAGGATGGGAAAGAGTATAGGGAAGGGATAAGAAGAAATTCTAAGTTCCTGACTCTTGTGACAGCTATGTTATACATGGAAAACTGTGCCATAATGAATCAATGTGTACTGGTATGTATTTCTGAAAAGGATATGGACTTACTGCAAGACTGGAAGAAGGCAAATAGCACTGCAACTCACAAGAGAAAAAGGAGGATCCCAGCACAGCATGGATGCTGCTTTTTCTAAGTAATTAACTACTACTAAGGAATATTTACCACACCAGTGATTATACAGAACTAAGCAAAGCCATCAGCTGTACTGCCTGGATACACCTCCTTAGACAAATATCATAGGCTTGGGGTTTTTTTTATTTTCTTTTTTTTTTTAACAAACATGGATTGCAAAATTTGGAGATAAGGAGAATGCAAATGAGATGAAATCTAGCTGGGTGTTACAGAAGTGTTTCCTAATGTGTCTTCTTGAAAACACTTAACCCAAAAAGAGTAATTTAAAAGCATCAGTGTGTACCACTTTTAAATGAAACAGAAGATAAATAAAGTAAAGAAAGACTTATAATTTCCAGCACTTGGCAGGATTTCCAGAGACCTGGGTTCCCCTTCAGCTTTGTTGGGAGGCTGAAATCAAACACCTTGTACATTAGCTTCAGCTCCACATTTGAATATGGGACCCTTCCCTTATATTCAGTCGACAAGCTGGGATTTGGATGTATTACTCTGATATCAAATAATTGATTAAATTACTTACACTGAAGGTATCACAACAATATGTGGGTGTTTAAAATGAAGTATGGTATGTGACTGCATATCAGGAGGAAGTCTTGCAGTGACCTGTGCTCTACACAATGGGCTGAAACATGAGTAAGCTTGGGATCTCAGCATCCAGAAGAGGACAACAAAGAGCATTACCATAGAACAAGTTTTTGTGGAGTATACACAACATATGGAGCAGATACTTCTTACTACATTACGCTACTTATATAATTAATGAACTATATATCACTGATGATGCTGATTTGAATTTACAAAATTTATAGCATTTATTTCCTGCTTCTGCAATCAGAGGGACATATTGCATTATATGATACAGACATGGGCCCTTCTTGGATGTGATAATTGCCTCAAGGAAGATTTTAAGTTGGATGTTACCATTTACAAACAGTAATGTGGTGTTGCAGGAAAATTTTCTAGCATTTGCCTTCTCATTGTATACTTTTACCAGGAAGCACCTTCTTTGGATTGCTACAGATTCAAAATGCTATGATTGCAGTTAGAGAAAATTCATTTAAAGCTTCAGAGGGACTGCCAGAGAAGCTCAAAGAACAGACTTGGGGCAAACCATACTATGGCATCTGTTGTGTTTGAAAGGTTGTGAAAGGAGCAGGCCAAAGCAGCATCAACACAGGAGCTCCAAGTGGCCTCAAAGGCAGCATTGTTTCATGGTACAGAGATTAATCTTGGCAGTGCACACTGTGGCATAGGTGAATGAGCTGCCTCAGGCTTCAGAGGTACTCACAGCAGCATGAGCTAGTGCCTGAAGTGTCATCCCAGGATGTACAAGACTGGGGCTGAATACTGTCTGCCTCTGATGAGTTAAAGTATTTCTCAGGTTTGTATCAACTGTGGCAAATCATATCACAAAACACTCAAGCCCAGCTGGAAACTGCCAAGACATTATGCTTCAGAGTTTCAGAAAAAAATAATGCAATTCTGTCCAGCTAAAACTGTCCTCTGGGTTTTTAAGGTTTGAAACATCCTCAAAGTAAAATAGAGCTCAGTCAGCTTTCTGAAACTGCTAGAGACAAAAGAAAACTCCTTCCCAACCAGCTCTAACACTTTCTAGAAGTACTTTGTAGGAAACACCCTGAACTAAAAGCAGCTCCTTGTAAGAGAAAATAATAGAGCAGACTGCAGAAAAGCTGGCAGCAACCACAGAGGTCTCAAGAGCTCAATACACTGAAGAGCACTGCTTGCCTGGGTTTGCTGTTAAATGCTTTCCCTTCTGTCATTTGTTATAATTAACAGACAAACAAGCCCTTTTCCCTCCCACTTCCTAACAGAAAATACCAACTTCCTAGCATAAGCAATATGCTTCAAGATCTGGCACAGACACAAAGCAATCCACATCAAAGGCAGGTATGAAAAGTCACAGGAGCACCGTGTTAGCACCATGTCAGCTAACAAAAAAAACTTATACAGAAGCAGCAGTCTTCAACCTCCTCCCCACACCAAATTTCTCAGCTTCTTGTCACAAAGTCTCATGTAATTTTAGCAAGTACCAGCAGGAGCACTGAGGTGTCACTAGAATTTCAGTATTTTTTACTGAGGGAGAAAGTATTTGAGTATCATGCTCCAAGATTCCCACACTGCAATAATCTGTGAGCTCAGAGACAGGAGAAACATGTCAGAGGGAATAAAGCTCCCTGATAAAAATCCTCCAGGCTCCTCAGAGCAATACTTCTCCCCCAGTGCATTCATCCAGAAAAGCCTGGAAAAGGAACACGGTATTTTCCCACTTACTGGAAAGCAACAGCCAGTCTGGATGACAGATGCAAGTTTAAATCAAATACTAGCCAAAACTTCCCATGCCAGTACTTCTCACCGATATTGGGAAGACACTGGTCCAAGCACTGTTCTCAATTAAAAGAACCCCAGAACTGCAGGACGGGGTGTGTGTGTGTGTGTGTGTGTGTGTCTGGGTAAACAAACCACAGAAACATGTACTCCACCTCAGCTGCTTTTGAACAATCTCGTCCAAAAGGGCTGAAATATTCTCCTGATGAACCTGACAGATGAAGGCATTAAGAGACTTCTTGGCATCACAAACACAATCAGCATGAAGAAAAGATAGGGTAAAGTTATTAAGGATGAGTGGTTTAAAATGAATGCTGATGGCAACCTGGATAGCTGAGTCCAGCTTCTGGCTGCCATGTGGGTAGGAAGCATTCCAAGGTGCTTGAAATGCCACAAAAAGCTCGAAGGTGTCTGGCACATTAACCAAAGCACCAACAAGGTTCACCAGATCAAGAGCTGTTGCAGTACTGTAAGACAGGAGTCCTTCCTTGGTCCTGAAGGGCACACTGAGACCGCACTGTTGCCAAGTGTCAGTACACCTCAACCTCAGACACTACCCTTTCCTCTTATTTCTCTTTTTATTCTGCTGGCTCCAACTTCTTTGCCTGTTATCATATTCTAATTAAATAATCTCAATTAATCAAAGCATTTTGATTTAATTGTTTCGATGGCATCCTAAATTTGCAATCAATATATATTGCAACTCAGGGCAGGTCAGATTTTGCAGCCTGTCATGTATTGTTTATTATACTTCATTTGGAAAGAAAATAAATGGGCATACGGGATACAATGTAACAGTAATTGAGAGATGAAGCAAGTACCACTAGCAGTGAAGTGAGAGATTACCTCAGTATTACTGTTGTTCACCTCTCTCCACCTAAGCTAGAAGTTGTATCATGTATACTATAATATAGGCAGGGTAGAATTCTCTTCCTAGAAAAGTCTGGCAGGTGGTGGGGGAGAATGAAGGCAATGCTAGTTTGGGTTTATTTGCTCGGGTTTTCTTGTTTGTTTGCTTTCCAAATATTTCCCTTGGTTCTCCACTGAGCACTGAATGAACACACACAACCTTGTGAAGCAATGGACATGCTTCTCCTCTCAGCTCGCCATCAGACACGACATTCATTTTATGCAAGATGGGTGGTTTAATCTGCTTTGAAACGGAATGCAACTAAAACAGCTGAAGAAGTTCCAAATCCTCCAGCAACCTAATAAAGGTCCAGCAAGTTCAGATACCAGCAGAAGATCCAGGAGAAGCAGTAGATGTCACTTGCTGCCCTCTTTGTTGCTCAGACTACCAACAGTGTCCTGCAGAAAGGGGCTATCAATGACTGCTCCAAACATCTACTGGCAATTTTTCTGCTCAATTAATTTTATTTTACTTCCAAACTTTCACACAATCGAGACCTCACAGATAGTCCAATACCACTGGTGTCAAAGGTCCTCAAACTACAAAGGCAGAATAGGCTGCTTAACTGTTTACAGCCAGCATGAATAAGTTTTCTGTTCTCTTGCATTCTTTCTGTATTTTTTCCTCTTTCTGTATTTTTTTTATTTTTAACAAAGTTTTCAGCACATTCTTCATTGGACATTAGGAACAAATCTAATATGGTTTACTGATACAGTGACTGAGTTTCATTGTATCTTGTTCACATGAAGTGTCCCACATGCTCTGAAACAGATGTAAACCAAACAATAAGCCTGCAGCAGGCAGCTGACAAAACATGGTGATCTGCCCCAGCTATGGCCTGAAATCTTCTACAAAAAGTTTGTAACATGAGCGATAGGTCCTCTCCAAATCATTTGGGGCTCAGGGGCAGGTTTTGAGGTAATTCAGTAGTCTATCAATAGCTATCTCAGTGGGTTACTGTATAAGTTCTAGTGTTGTTATCAGTCAAAGGTAACCGGGTGATTGCAATTCAGACTACAAGGTCGTAGAAGGTGTAGAATTTTATGTGATGCATTTAGTCTTGAATTCATTCGCTATTAGAATCATTGCAAGATGAGTTGCAAGTTCAGGTCCTCTAATTCACTCCCTACACAAGCCAGAATCAACTACACCCTACTTTGGCAGACACTCCTGCTGCCATCCTAACCTAATAAATATCCCTATTCTTGTAATATATATCTCTCTGTCCATAGCAACTTAAATCTGGGAAATATGCTAACTTAGAACACAGGAAAAGCCACAAAGAACACAATAGAAATTCAAGTAAATTGTCTGTGCTAAAGTGCTCACCATAAGTCTGTTTAGTGTATATTCAGGACTTCCCACAGTCTAATGTATCTTTTGAGAATTATATTTGCTGTAGCTAAACCAAAAAAGCATCAAGTTCACCCCTTTTGCATGCTTATGGCAGTGACTATAGTGCAAATGCCATAGATGAGCATTAGAGGATACTAACACACCCGTACATCATGCACTGATTAATCAGGTTGATAAAGTCACTTACCTCATTCCAAACCCTTACTAAACATGACCATGGGGTTATAACTTGGCCACAGGAAGTACCGATTGCCTGAAACTGAACATCACTCCTTTTTCCCTCAATGTATTTCCTTGAACTGCAATATACTCCTAGGTATTTTCAGTGAAGTAAATGGCTTTTTTCAAGTTCAGTAGCTTCAGTTGGCACAGAACCGAGTTTGACAATTCTTTATCTGCACAACCCTGAAAAGCCACATGTGCTACTGAAATGACCTTTTTTACAGTCCCTAAATTTGTCAACCTACTTTAAGGTACCAAAACACAAGTGCCTTCATTACTAATCAGCAACTTCAACAAGAAGGGCTTAAATAAAATCTAAATCCACAGTTAAAAGCAGTATCTTTTTTTTGTGGGGTTTTTTTTTTTTTTTTTGTGATCTTGCACTACAATGATCTCAAAAACCTTCCAAAATTTAGCTCCAGCGGTCTGTTTCAACCTATTTCCAAAGAAGTATGTACAGTTACTTTGGAAATTAAACACCATGCCAGTACTCATCAGGCAGCATAATTCTTTAGGAAACCATTGCTAGTCCTTCTGTTCAGCTATATTACTCTGGACTGACATTGACAAATCAAATCTTTGTGGCTTTCTACACTATAACTAGAATTTGGTTGTTTCAACAGAAGTTTTACCACCTAAACAAGTTACAGCTCTGTGATAACACTTCAAAGCAATTTAAGTGGTCTTTAAACTTTCCTCATCTAAATATTACACGTCAGATATTGCTTACTTTGAACATTAGCTCTTTTCTCTTTTATTAGTCCATAGATCCAAAGTCTAAAGTCACTAAGAAAGATTTGCTCCATTTTTTTCACTTTCAGCTTGAATGGCCAATAGATAAAGTCACTGTTCATAAACTGTCATGTCTGCTTGTCTTGCCCGCATTTCACTCTGGCAGTACAGGAGGTTAAGTACAGCAAAATATTCAGGTAAATGTGTAGACAAAGTAACGGAGACAAACTACAAAAACTACTGAACAAATGAACCAGAAGCTTCAGTTCTTGGTTCATATTTCAGGGTTGAATTTGAAAGTCTGGAGTTGATGCAAAAGCCAATTTCTGCATGGACACAGAAACAAAATTTTGTTGAGCTTCAAAATGTTATCAGACTCTCATCTTTGGTAGACAGTTCTTATTTTCATCAGGAGTTAAAAACTATGAAATCTTTATGAGTTGCTGTAAAATGGATCTAAGATCATTTGTATCCATTGTGTCTGCCGAATTTATGTTTGAGCAGCTTCCATTATGTCATTAACCTTTAGAGGAGGAAAAGACCTGATAATTTAATCTGTCCCCAGACTTTCATCAGAGGCTTGCTGTTACAGCCATGAAGACAGGCAGATGTGTGCTGGATGGTCTCCAGAGTTACTATGTAATATATGGCATTCAGTGCTCTTGAGATAGGGATGGCTTTTATGCAGAGACGGCTTCATTAATTTTTCATCTATGATTCTTATCAGATGGAACAGCAGTGATCAATGTGAAATATTTTTTGTGTCAGAGCTCAGAAGAATTAATCTTTTACAGACAGATTTCTATTCCAAATAGGCCAATGTAAACCCACTGTATGGCATCATTTCCAGTCAAAACTGGTAGAATTATCTGTGAGTAGTTATGTTCAGAGTCAGCAAGTCAAGATATAAATCAGATGCTTTTAGTTCCTGTAGAGTGACTGGTGCCAGTTTATACTTGAGTGTATTTGGTATCTTGAAAGTCTATTTTGTCTGTTTTTAAAACCATAGACACTCACAGGGACACATGACTCAAGTTCTGCATGTAGGGAAGAGAACACAAGATTGTCAATTGTAACATGGAAACAGCAAATTCAGTCAGATTCATCAATTTTATACAGCAGCCATACCAGCCAACAAAATAAGTGTGCAGCTGCTCTTGGGCACCACAGACCAACTGCAAGTATTCAAACATGTGCAGTCTCATTAATTGATCTAAACAGTACAACTACACATCCATCCCTTTTATACAAATGTTTTTAACATGGTAAGAATGACTTATAAGTCATTCTTATAATATCCTGGCACCAAACTTCAGTGTTCTCATGGTAATTATTTAGGCTGAAGGGTTAGAGTTTCATGTTTATATTTAATGGCTCATTGCATGAATAGATTTCACAAGGCCAATAAAAAAAGGCTTCTTACATGTTACCTAGAAGTGATTAAACTCCAGCTTTGTGTAGTAATGACCTTTAGCTTCACCCTTCACAACTCAGACTGGTTGCACAACCTCAGCAAGAATCACTTTTAATCAGCATTCAGGCATACACCACAGTTTTATGGTCACTGGCAGGTATCTAAAACATGACTGCGAACCCTGCTATTGGTAATGGAGTTGGAAGAAATTTGGAAGAAACACTTCATTCAATTTACTTTGTTCACTTTTGGTGCATATTCTTCATTATTCAAGTGTCAAGTGAATTTCAGAAAGGGCAGATGATTAAACTGCTTGTGTGATAGTTAAAAGAAGCATTAATGTGACCAGTGATATTTTAGATAAACACAGAAAATGGATTTAAACAGAGATTGCAACTATTGAGCTTTCTATCACCTATAAAAAGTAGCAAAAGAAAATTTTGATTATCACATGTTTAAAAAACCCCACATGCATGCAGATACTTCTGTCAAAAATTAGTAATTTGAATATTTTGAGCCATAACCAGCTCAGAGATTTCAAAAATGACTAGCTTGATATAATTCATAGAGCCCCTGCTAGTCTACATGTCATTTGTCATCTGTGTTCTTCATAATTTAGTCTTGAGGAGAAAAACTACCAACATTTTCATTAACTGATTTTTTTTTTTTTTTCATCTTATGGAAGAAAAACCTACATGAAAAAGTTTACCCTGAGCTCTTCTTTTTCAGAACTGGGACATAGGTGATGACACACTCACTGCTCAGAGCTGCTTAGGACTCTCTCTCTTAGGTTTTTATTGGTGAACTAATCATTAGTCTTCATTCATTGGGATGCAACTATATAGGTGAAACGTGACAAAACACGACAACATGGATTAATTTGCTGTTCCAGAGACGTAGAAAAAGCCATGTACTTTACAGATCAGGGAGAACAGGTAGAGAAGGAAAGGCAGTTACAGCTTTACACATACATCTAGCTCAGGTAATTGGCTTTGTTCCCTTCTCAAGTGACTCTGCTAACTTCCCTCTCCTCCCTCTGTGGTATATAACATGCATCTAGGAGCCAAAACCACAGATGGCATCAGTCACTCCAGTTCTTTTGAGGTGGTGAGGAAACAGCCACGTACACCGATCAGGAACCTGTGCAACTACTAATTATTAGTATCTATCGCATACCTGATAACATCATTAAATTGTTTCCCACATCCAAGATGTACCACAGACTGGAGCCAAAAGACTTACACACCAGTATTGTCTCTTTAAAACAACTTTAGAACCATTGCACCCATTCTTTTTTATTCTCCTCAAAACTGACATTTGCTAAAAGGTAGGAGGCAATTGCAATCAGTGGGTCTAGGACATTAATTAGTCTTGCACGGGTGCTTCCACTTTTATTCATGGCCATTGATACAGGCAGGTTCCCCCACTCCAATCAATACCTAAGATCATATGTGGAAAGTCTTAATACTGGTTTACGCTTCAAATATCATACAGGACTCAAATTCCAGCACCAGTCAAACCAGGCCTGGATCAACAAAAGCTTCATGATCTTGACCAGTCCTGACAGTATTGAGTGCTGAAAGGACTTTGCTATTTAGCCTTATCTCTTGGATCATGAGGAGCAAACTTCTTCCAAAGATCACATCCACAGCCTTTGGAAGTGAAGCCAAGAAGCTCCATCTGCTAGCCAAGCCTGCATACCTGACCTCACAGCTGAATCTTCTCAAGCAGTGTTAAGCACAGCAGCTCTGTTACTCCCATTTCATAGGTGGAGGAAGCCAAAGAAATCAAGTCAACACAAGAAATATCTGATGAAGCAGACTTAGCTTACTTGCCAGTCCAGGATGCTCAATACCCTTTGCACACCTTCAAAAGCAACGGTGCATCATGGTAAGATAACCAACCCTTTGAACATCCCAGCTGCGCTGAGAGCCATAAAGGAGTGTGCTACTTCATGGACCACTTGAGCTGCGAAGGAAACTCTTGCCTCAGCGCTTGGACATGATTAAGGAGAGGTCCCTATGCAAAGCAATAGGGAAAAATATCAGAATGGGTTTGCGTGCTCAAAGTTCAATCTAAGAGGCACCTTTTCTCAGAGGAACGAGACTCATTCAGTGCTCCACACATACTCAGTGTAAGTCCTGTTAAAAACCCAAGTGCACAGCTTCTGCAGGGCTGGGCTTAGCTCTCACAGAGTGCTGCTCTCTTCTAAAGCTGTTGAGCAAGAGCTGTATGTTTAACATTTCTAACCAGCCAAAATTGCCCTTTATATTTGATCAGGAATTTTTTTTTTTTTTTACCTTTGAACCTGTTGCAATGCAGGTTCAAAGGTTACCTGGGTGCAGTGTTGCCTGTTTATTAAAGCCACACACTGATGATTTGGGGCTTAGTCCTGCCACGGGAGCTGGGGAAGCACCAACCCTTGAACACCCACTTGGAGTTGTAAAGCAGTGAAAGAAGCAAGCTGTAGTGGCCCCTCCACCCTCCTCCAGCACTGAAGGTAAGCAAATCTCTCCTGGCCTGAGCCTGTGTTTCCCAAGTGCTAGGCTTCCTGCTCCTGCAGAGACGTACTACAAGTGGGATAATAGCCTTAATTTGCTGCAATGCCTGGACCCAATGCACTCTTCTCATCACACTATGTGCTGTTAAAGGCAACAACTGAGTAATTGGCTGCATGTTATTAAAGCAGCAAGTCTGGGCTCAGGTGTAGCGTACAGAGAAATCACAGCCTAAGCAACCACCTGAACACTCCCTGTTGTTATAAGCTGAATGGAACGGGAAACCTGACTACCGTCCAAGCTGAAGCCATTTTCTTATCAGTTTGTTAGTTATGCTTATTTAAAGATACAGAGTACCAGTGTCAGGCTCCCATTCAGATTTATGTTTAAAACAGAGTCCAGAAATAGAAGAATCATTTGGTTCCACAGCATTGCAGACAGGTTTTGAAATCTTGTCAGTAAAAACTTTTTATATGTTAGATCATTTATATACACAAGCTTATTGGCAACATTTACTAGAGTAGTAGTAAGTATACACAGTAGATGTATATGCCTTTTCTAATGTTTTAAAAGCACTGATCTTAGAGTATGACATACCAGACTGCTGCCATCACCATGGTACAACTGCTCGGTTTATTTTAAAAGATCATCTTATCCATCCTCTACGCAAAGCTTTTGTGACAGTGACAACAGAAAGCAAACTACATGAACTCTCTATACATATACTCTACCTACTGGTCTTCTTAATTTGCTAATGGATATGAAATATGCAGGTGTACATTTTATATACATGTATAAAAAGAAGCAAAGTTTGAGTTATTCATGAGTCAGCTTTATTATTTTGGCAGAGAATTACTAGCAATAAATGGTTTTGTGCCTTATAAAAATCTGAAATTTATGCAGATCATTTGAAGCAATATAAAAAATTAGAAGTCTCAAAATTTGCATGTCAATTCTTATGCATATTGAAGAAAGAACATCATCTCTATTCTGATTTATGAGCATTAAAGAGAACCAGTGATGAAGAAGACGCTATCCTCACCAAGGTTTTTTTGTGTGCCTCTCTTAATTTATGCTGCAGCTGTGAGACCCACTGAGTCCAGGCAATGCAGGGTAGCCTTTCCAGCCCAGGGACCTCCACATCACACACTGGGCTTGGGGCAAACCAGGTAGGACAGTGTTGTGGGTATATTCTCTTACACCCACAGCCAAAGTAACACAGGTGAGATACGTAGCATTGCTACCCAACAGTTGATCAGAAACAGGGCAAATTCACTGTTTTTTTTTTCTTCTTCCTGAAAAAATAATAGCCTGAGGCCAGATATCTGAAACGGGAAAATCCTCAGACAGGCACTCGAAGAAGGTGATAATAAAGCTGGCTGGGCTGGGAGCCTGGCCTTCTTTCCCTTCTTCGTAAGGGGAATTACCTTTCTTTAAGCATTAAAGCACCCTGACTGGCACTGTTAAAGCTGAAGCTCACAGATTCACTTAAATGCCACAGGAACAGGTCTGGGTGGGCTAAAACAAAGGCAGAGGAGTTTCATGTAGAAAAAGCTATTTATTTTTCACCTTCATGTAAGTTTTACAGCAAAATCAGTGAATTAAGTCTCATACTCCCTCAAAATATATCTACATTGCTAAATAATGCCATAATTACAGTGTAAGCTAGCTTTAGTTAAATAGCATAAAGTTTACAGTGGCAATAAAAATGAAATTGCAATTATTAGAGGCTATGTGTTTCAGCAAGCCAAGGTCCAGGATAGGTTGTATTCTGGATGCAAGTACCTGCTATGTTATTCCATCCAAGCTATAGCTAAGCAGATTATTCTGAAATCATGCAGCATAGAAAAACTCTCAGATGGGCAAACTGTTAAGTGGGAAGACAATTCCAAGATCTGAGGTCAAGGCAATGAAGAAGTGAGATAGATGAAGCTAATGTCTTCCCACTCCTCTGCGCTTGCTGCAATATTCTAGTTATAGTAGACAAGTCTCAGAGAGAAAAAGGGAAAATGCAGCAGCTATAAACTTTTAAACAAACAAATGCGACTGTAAGACCATAAAGAAAATCCCTGTAATAGCAGGAAACAACACTGAAGTTTGTAACATGATTTGCTGTTACCGTGTGCAAATAATTGCACATATGTAAGTCTACACCACAGCAGAAAGAACTAGGTAGTTTTTGAGGAGGGGGGAGGAGGGAACAAAAAAAACCTATGAATACCAAATAAACCAAAAACCAGCAGCAAACCTAGGGATCCAGCCACCAAGCAAGTATGTTACTGCAGCATATGAGAAATACTGTACCAGAATACTGTTGGTATTACAGGCTACAAAGCCCTACTCAGCTTAACGTACATGTAGCTATAGAAAGTTGCTTACTACTGAGAGTACAGCTTTATACACCCAGAAAATAATAGCAAATAGGTTATAGACAATAAATGTCAAATACAGTTTCTAAAGGCTTTAGTCTACTTTTCACCTAGCTTTTCAGAAATATTTTAAATTTCAATTGTTTTTTATCAACAAGGAAAAAACTCAACTTCCTCCCTATCACTTTTTTTTTTACTAACCTTTTCAGTTCCTCCCCTTTACAAGCTCCTTTCCCAGCATGCTTTTCTGCTTGCTGATTTATTTAAACAGGGAGAGGGAAGAAGCTGTAGCTTTTAATGTGACTGTTACCTAGCTGATGTTGGTTTGCTACTGTACTGGCACGGCTGCTTTTTACTCAAGGAAAAGAGGTTGGTTTCCTACCCCATTTTCAAAATGGTAGGTGGTTTTGATCTCTTCTGTTTGTTTCTCATCTATTTGCTCTGAAATGTTTTCTGTATAATCAATGAAGTTCTACTTTTATCTGTTTTCTTGCTAATGGGCTTGCTTGTTGTTACTCACATGGGCTCTACTATAACCTCTCTGCAAGTGCAGAGATTAGCTGTAAGGCTCAAGATAATGAGTATTTCAGGAGTCTGCTAGGAAATCTCTGGTAGCATGCTATCAGTTAGATGTTAACCTTAAGCTGTGCTGAGTTCAGATATGCATTTGCTCTTTGCCTTTTATTATGTAAGTACTGTAATAATATGTGGTGATAAAAGATATTAACATCTGTAATTTTTTAGTGTGTTTTTTTTTGTGTGTGGCTATGTAAGGTGCTTTGTGATAATACTCTAGCTTTCTTACTCTAGTTCTATGTGAATTTTCCAGGCGAGCTTTAGTTTCAGCTCTTTAAAACATGCTTGTTGTGTGTCTACAGATAATTCCCTATTAAATAATGTTGATGCATTCATATTTTGCACGAATATAATCCTACACCTTCTAAGAGGATAAACAATAACAGAACCCATTATACTGACTTTTTTTTTTCATTTTTCAAAACTTCAGAGGGCTGCTTGAGTGTGTACTATCTTCCTGAGTAGGTACTTTTCCAGGAGTAAACCTGATCTAAAAGCCAAACTTTCATATATATTTTTTTATATATATATTTATCTGACAAAACTACTTTGAGTGCTAAGTAGAGTCATAGTGTCATTGCCCTCCTGAAGGATGGACAGTAATATCAGACATAGTAAAATTCTTTATAAAAAGTGGCCTTTGTATTTAAGTATACTGAAAGCCTGAGTTCAATAGGATTCATGAGCAAGGCCCAGAAATAGCCTGTAACATCTAGTCTGAAACCACAGAGCATTAGACTTCCTGAAAGTAAGTTACTGAGGCCTCATTCTTTCCCACCCCCTAGCAGAGTGCTTCTTAGCCAAGATCAAAGAGTACTTGAATTGTTTGGTTCTGACTTTCACAAAAGGTACTCTGAAAGCAAAGTCTAACTTAAGTGTGTTTTAGGCTTAATGCAAGTTACTGTGGATTTACATGGCTCTGTTCAGCAGTCACTGCTGAATTTTTGCATTTGAGCTTCTCTGGATGCTAAAAGTTAGATGTTCATAAACTCTACAGAACACAAGACTTCTCCTTGCTGCAGCTGGAGGAAGATGGGATATAATGCTTCCAAGGAGTAAGAACTGGCACAGTGGCTCGCATCTGCAGGACACCAGGCAAGAGCTGCACTGTATAAGCAAATGTGAAGAGTGAGCTGCTGGTGCTTAATTAGTGACTCCATTGTAGTCGGTTGTACTCTAGTCTTCCTGCTTGGAAATGTTACATTACTAATTGTGATCAACCAGTTCTCATAATCCCGTCGAAAGAATCTGCAAACCGTGTCTTGGCAAACTTGAGGTAAAGAATATAAATTTAAAAAAGGTTCTTCCAAGCAGTGCATGACCATTGCTTCTGAAATTGTGCTAGTACCAGGAGTTGTTTTCTGTCTGTAAAGAACATGATGGAGATGATACTGGTTTCTTTTTTCATACATATGTGCTTGGAAACACAAAGCTTAGCCACTTTCCAGTGGAGAGATGACTTGGATAGAATAGAGAATAACTGTTTCATTCCTTCTAGCTAGTGAAGAAATTGCTGGAGAGGAAGGCAGGAGTACAGTAGAAGTGAGAAGGTGTACTCCTGAACTCAAGGCTGTAAATGGTATCCCTGTAATTTCCTCTGATAAAAACTAAGCCTTTGCACTTGGGAATCTACTGCATCTTATCCCTGACCATTGATCGGGGCAGACAACCTAAGTATGCTTTAAATGTCCAGCCTCTTATTGCACAAGAAGCCTAACAGGTTGTTTGAGACATCTTATGCTTTTTGTATCTTTCTGAAAGCAGCTCCTGCTCAGACTTGCCCTGCAGTGGAAGTTGGTGTCTGTCAAAAATGCTATGGCTCTGTCTCATGCTGCACTAAGCTGAGTTTTCACTCAGTTGATCTAGATCAGGTATTACGTAAGCGCAGGGCATTTGTATTTATGGGTCAACCTCTGTTGTAGTTGATCTGTAGAACAGATCTAAGGTAGAGCTGTTCTCTTCCCACAGACAGAAAACTCTTGTCAAGTAGAAACTCCAATTCTCTCTTCTGGCTCTTCTGCTTTGAGGACAGCAGGATTAAGAGGCTTTTGGAGGATACCGGAGGTGATTAACTAGCAGTGACTTAGAATTGATAAGTAGTTATAGTAGAAGCTCTGGGCATATGAAACAACTGTCCTAAGGCTGGGAAAGGAGACAAATTTGCTGACAGTTTGTTGCTACAGCTTGAATAACACCCCTTATGTTCTTTGATAGGACTGACTAAAGCCCATCTGTGGAAAGAGTGTTGGAAAGTATAAGCAAAACACTGTAACTATTCTATTCATAAAGTAGGGGAATCAAAAAGTCTTTCATTTATGAATAGCATGGGTTTGTGTATTGCAAACAAGATCTAGGTATCTGTGCTTTTTTTGAACACACTAACTTCTGTACCTTTGAAAGATGTTAGGTTTTGACTCTCATATGTACAGTCTCATTCAGTGCTGTAAACGGTCTAATGAAGACAGTTACTAAGGGGGGGGTGGGAAGCCAACCTCAAAACTGGAATAAAACCCCAAACCACCAACAACCTAGAAGCAAATAAGCTTTTCTGGGCTTCAGAGATTAACTTATCAATAGGTTGGTTTTAAAATGGGAAAAAAAAAAAAAAAACAAACTCCAAACATTTGGTTTGTAACTTTAAATCATGCTTGACTAGCTAGCTATAACAGTGTTGGTTAGGTTACACTGGGATTAGACTACTGACTGGTTTCTCTTTCTCTCTAAGCAAGAGACTTGTGGAATCAATTCAGAATTTGAAGGCAAAAGCATTGCTGCATTTAATTATCTTCAGGTTTTCCTCAAATTGATCAGGTGTTCTCACTTGACTTTGAGTTCTCTGCTTCAAGCATCATTGTCCTTCAGGGTCTGATGTTCAGCCTTCCTAGATGTCGTGGCACAAATTGCCTTACATGTAAGTTAGTGAGGAGATGAGAATACTCTGATGGAAAGATTGTCAGTGACTTATCTACTGCTGCATGGAGCATTTGGGGTTAGTGGGTTCTCTGATCCTTACCACAAAAAGGTCAGACAAGTCTTCTCTGTTAATTTTCTTTCAAATAAATTCACGTAACAGACAGTAGATTTTTGTGACAACTGCACTTATCTGTGTGATTATGCAGAGTTAATGCTAAGCAGTGTTAGTATGTTAGAGGACTTGGCACTATAGACATGATAGCCAGTTCTGTTTATTACCTCTAGCATGATACTCTAAAGGCAACCAATCTTTCCAGATTTCTAGGACACTGGTCTTGAAATGAGCATGAGAGCATATTTCAGCCATTAAAACTGGTACAGCTGTACAGGCATGTGGTCTCTTCAGTTGTCTGCATATAGTTCTATTCTCTTACTGCTGATTTAAAAAAAAACCCAAACAATATTATGTCCAGGGAAGAGTCACCCAAAAGGCACTGAGTGCAAACTCCTTTTGGCCCATCTGGGGATGGAGGGGCAAAAAAAAACCCCAAACAACGAACAAACAAACCCCAAGAAAATAGACCAAGCTGATTGTTGTTGATCAACCTTCAGGAGAGTTGAACATGACTACTCTGCTATCCCTCTAAAAGGATGAGAGAATAGATGTGCCTAGGTCTAGTTTTGCCAACTTCTAACAAACTAAGCTTCCAACATACAAATGGTGCAAATGTGATTTGCTCTGATGCTTTCATCTAGCAATGGGCTCTGAGTTAAAGCAATAAAGTTTGCATATCCAACTCCTCTTCATGTTGTACAGTAGAGATGCCTCTACCAAGCTGCCTCAGTGCTCATACTATTAAAAAAGTGACTTGTTCATGTTAACAAAAGATGAAGTGGCTGATTTGCACCATAAACCGGATACTGTTTAATCACCTACAGAAAGCTGTTTACTAATTGCTCTAGTAATGGTTTACAAGGCCAAATGAATTCATCATGAAAAGCAGCTGATTACCAAATTCACTTTACTAATAATGCTCAGTCCTCAAAACAAAGCAGTGCTAGAACCTAAACTGTGAAGTGGCTTTGTCCTGAATGTAAACTGGATCAGCAGACCTGGTTTCAGGGGACTTTTTCTCTTCAGGCTCAGCTGATACTGGCCCAAAGGAAGGGTATGGACATGGGTTATATGGTGTGCTGCATACAGAGCACATTTGTGCTTCCTAGGTTTGATATGCCCAGTGAATGGAACTTTCAGTGAGAGCAGAGAACCAAGGGCAGTTTCTGCCTTTCTTGCTGTAGTTTTGGACTCTCAATACATGAAACCAAGGTCAGGAGTTTGAAGGGCACATTTCTACTCCAAGCCTTAGTTGCAAAGATGTCTAGGGAGTTGGTGCTTTTCAGTTATGTAGGTGACATGCTTTTGGCAGCTTGGAGTTGATGACAAAGCTCTGAGGTACCCTTTCTTATCCAGATGTTGAGTGGGCAAAGCATGCCTTCTTTCACCAGAGAACACATTAGGTTTGATGATTAACACAACAACTGGAAAGTACAAAACCATAAACCAGATATGAGTAATCTAATTCTGCTCAGTCTGGACTTGGAGAACCAAATCCTGATTTAGGCGCCTGGCTGAATTTACTTACTGGAAAATGCATTCAACTTTCTTGGAATTATAGTTAAAGGGTACCTGGAGCCCATTGCTCTAGAATGTCTGGTATTCTTCTTGCACAAGGGTTTAGTTAGTTGTTTGCTGACATACTGTCTACTGACCAAGTTCCCTTAATTCTGCATGAAAGAATTTGAAAAGATGTGGTTATTCATCTTGCAAAGTGTGATGCGTCATGTCCTGCACAACTATTTGGATACTACCAAGGAAAAGTTGGTGATCTGAGTTGATTCAGACAAAAAGAAGTCACCTATACTAGATTTGCCTTGGCCATTCAATCTTAAATATACCAGAACATTTTAGAGATTAAAGTACTTGTTTCAAAGGAAGGAGTCTAGGGTAGATGTCTCTCCATCTCATAAGAAAACCTGCATTCTCAGTTTTTGCTTGCCTGCCCTTCAAGGAAGACTGGAAGATGCAAGCAGCAGAACCGCTTCTATATTTCCCAGCTAGAGTTCCATTTCACACACTGACTTCCAGGTCACCACTTCCTAGTGGAAAGTAACTTTCATAGTTTTGACTTGTCCTGCTATCTCACGCTGAACACACTTTCACTATCTGAACTACTTGTCCAGAATAAGCTAGGCTTTCCACTATGAGCAGCTGATCATGAAGATGCTGCTTGTCCTGCAGATTTATATATGTAGGAGTAACAAACAGGTAATTTAGCAATATTGCTACTATTTTAGCAATAGTCTCTCCTACTCTACTATTATAATATTGAGGAGTTTTCTTATTTCCACTACTTACATTGGTGAACTGTAGGTATTTTTTGATTATATTTAATTTGGGAAATTATATACTGGTTTTCTCCAGGCAGACTTTTGCTCTTGAATAGAAAAGTATTGACATCTGTTCTTGTTCATCAGGCTTCAGCTTTTAGTAGAGGTGGATGCAGCATGGATTAAGATTTATGTGGGCAGGTGACTTCAGATCTTTTAAGAAGCTTAAAGTATTGCATAAGCATTCTTCAGTACTGTACCAGGACTCTTTAGGGGTATACTGCTGAAATGATTTGTATTATTGCTTAACAAACTACTTAAATAACCATGGCTTATAGGTAGGTAGTGCTTCTAACTCATGTCTACTAAACCTCCCGTTTCAGGTTCAACTCTGGCTCCACTGATCCGGCACAATGATCTGGATACTTCAGGTCTTGTTCTCACCGCTCCCAACACCAGCCTTGATTAGTCTTATTGTATTTGGAGCGGTCATCTTCCTGTGGGTGACAAGCAGGCCAAAACCTGTTTTGCCTCCTGTTGACTTGAACAAGCAGTCAATAGGAATTGAGGTAATACTTGCTCTGCATGTGGGCATGGGCTATTTTTTGAGCTTAATCTGAATACTGATCCATTTTGACTCTGGCTATCAGTGGAAACTCTCCTGTCTGATATACACAGCCTCCTCTCTCAGGTGTACAACTCAAAAGTATGGTGAGGACAAGGGAATTCTTAAGACACTAAGAGTAAGAAACAGCAGCTCTTGCCAACAAGCTTAAGTGGTCTTTTTACCAGATGGTCTTGACTGTCACTGATTTTTTTAATGTATTTTTAAATGCTTTGCATCAGCTTTGAGGCTGGTACTACATGTAACTAGGCAAGTAGTAGCACTTAGTCAAGGTCTCTTTAATAACCTATAATTGAATATTAAAGTAGGCCATCTAGAAAATTCCTCTGCATATGACTGAGTAGATCAATATCAGGAAGGAAAATGAGACTTCCCCAACAGGGCAATGCTATTGAAATGCTTTAAAGGGGATTGCTGGGAGAATGGCTGAGGAACAAATGACATTGCATCTGTTCTGCACTGTTTCATAACTGTGCTCTGTTCCTAGGGAGGAGCCAGAAGAGGTGCACTCTTGACAGATAATAACCTGCTTTCTTACTACTTTGAAGATAGTAAAACCTTGTATGAAGTTTTCCAGAGAGGACTGAATACTTCTGGTAAGCTTTGCATCTGCTAGTTACTACTTGCCTATTACAAGTACATAAAACTATTCCAAGCTCTTTTGCCTTGTCTCTTGTCTGTAGCAGTAATTCAGGCTAGCAAAAGCTTTCCTAGCATTCTGTTGGGTAGAGTGACAAGTGACCATATTTTCCCCCTACATAGATTTAGTAGTCTTAGTTGGCAGATCGGCCAAGAATAAACACCAGAAACTTAGATGGTAGAGTTCAGTGAAGAGTGAGCAGGCAATAAGCATCAGAGAGAGTTTTGGCGAAACACCTCTGCTTTGTCTGCTTTGATGTGGGTTTTAGTGTAAAATCACTGCCTGCTTACAACAGGTATAAATTTGTGCATGTGACTTCAGGGGTCCCATGTATGGAAATACGTGACAACTTGCAATATATTTCAATCTCATGGGGGTTGTGAAATGGAAAATATTACCAGATCTTGGAAGTATTGCTTGTAAGGATCAAGCCACCAGTCTTGGTTTAGGGAGAGTGCTTAGCTATGGACGCTGTGTGTTTCCATGCACCATGCAGTTAGCTGTATGTCTGACTGAAAATATTTCCCACTTGAAGTGTTGCATTGAAGTGCTACCCAACTTCAGTATTGAGCTTCACAATTCCTTTTCTGAACCCTTCCATTAGGAAATGGCAGCTGTTTAGGCTACAGAAAACCCAACCAACCTTATCAGTGGCTGACATATAAACAGGTGAGTATTGTAGAGCACAGATGATTTAATTTAGGATACTGTCTTCTAACACTAAAGTGGGGGGAAACTATCTTGCAGGTTTTGGACAGAGCTCAATACCTGGGATCAGGGCTTCTGCAGAAAGGATGCAAACCATCATCAAACCAGTTTATTGGCATTTTTGCTCAGAACAGGCCAGAGGTAAGAAACAAATTGAACATTCTTTCCCACAATATTCTGACACCTTGGGGAAACAGGTTCTGTATTTAAATAGCTTGAGGCCACATGAGGAACAATCATAACTGGCTTTTCCTTTCTCAGTTCCCTTATTATTGACTGAGCACATAATGTGCCAGGCATGTAATACAATGATCTTGAACTCTCACTACTCTAAGAATCTCATGGGTGTGCTCCTTACACAACCCCACTGCTAATGTGTGCATAGGCTGGTCAAACTGTATGGAATCTATAGGTAATTCTGTCTTGTGAGCTGCCAGTTTTACTTGGCTGTACTGTTTTCTCTCTCCAGTGGATCATTTCAGAGTATGCCTGCTACACTTACTCAATGGTTGCTGTTCCACTCTATGACACTCTTGGGCCAGAGGCCATTGTATATATTGTGAACCAAGGTAAATATTGACTTACACTATTTCATAATGATTTCTCCAAGAAGCTTTGTTCTGAGAAGGCTGAAGTTCAAGGGAATCTGATGCAAAAATCAGAGTAGCTTTAACCCTACTGTTCTTATACTTTTAGAGACAATTTCTGTAAATGAAGCTGCTTTGCAGGGGATGTGGTTTAATGCCTAGAAGAATCCAGTGGACTTCCTATGTCTCCCAGTGTCTTGATTGCAAGTCCATGGAAGACTTGATAGATCCTGTGGACCATCCTTTAGTCAGAGTGCTCAACTATTTGCTGTTTGAGGTTTTGAAATCTTGAACTCTCACTCTGTCTGCATTGTCTGATTGTTTGGCAGACTTGTGTGCAAATTAAGACTAGATGTGTGTCTCGGATTTTAAAGTTGTAAGACGTCAAGATTGGAGGAGGGAGGGGTAAAGATATGCCTAAATCTTTAATCTGTCTGCTCTTCTATAGAAGCAACAACTAGCATGCTACTATAGAAGAAACTGGTGAGGAAGCTTGAATAAATCTTTAAACTTTCTTCCCCTAGTCTTATGAGAGATATGGGGGGAGGGGGGAATATCCACTGCTGTCACCATGATCTGAAATCCAATACATAAACAGGATTTGTAAAGCAAGATCATTTCACTTGTTATGCTACTGAACCTTGCAAACAGGTATTGCCTTGGGACTAGACAGCTGTGACTTACCTGGCTAATGGAGAACCAGCATGGCCAGGCAAATCCAATTCCTCTACTGACTCAGTGCAAAACACTTTTGTAATTACTTAAAACTCTTGCATATTCAGGGAAGCTGATGCATTAACCTGAGAATCTGAGCTACCTCTTTCAAACAGGTTGTAATTTCTTTAGATAGAAGGAAGATGATTAAACCAAAACCATGAGTGAGGACAATTCTGAGCTTTTATGACAATACCAAAAAGTTTAAATGCCTATCTTGACTGTGACTGGAGATACTTGTCTTCAGTTCCTCAGCATTTGCCTTCACTTTGTAGAGCTAGAATCTCAAGTTTGACCGTTAGTTGGCCATGGTAGGATGGATGGATGATCTTAGCATTGTAAGCCAGCCACTGAACCCATATGAACAAATGCAAATGGCTATAGAACAAACAAATGATGTATTCTAAATGTGCTACTGGGCTGTCACTCACTAGCCTCGTGTCTTCTAAACAGATTTCTGAAATGTAATTTCTTTTTTGTAGCTGACATAAACATAGTGATCTGTGACAAGCCTGAGAAAGCACAGATCTTGCTTAAGAACTGTGAGCAAGGAAAGACCCCATGTCTGAAGATTATCATTCTCATGGATCTCTTTGATAAAGAGCTCAAGGACAGAGGAGATAAAGTGGGAGTTGAAATTCTAGCACTGCAGGAAGTTGAGGTAGGTGACTAAAAGCTTCTGCTTGATCTTACAGAGGAATACCTTTTCCAGCTAGACATCTGGACCTTCTCTAGCAACAATGACACTTTAATGTAAGCATTATCCAGCTGTCACAACTGCACCTGAGATCTGGATGAACAGTCATTTTGATACTTGATATATTTAGCCAAATGAACTTTCAGAGGTCAAATCACAGACTAAAGTTGTGTCTGTTTGTGGTGGATGGTCCGTATGCATTAAACTGGACTTCCTTAGTTTAGTTCATGGTGAAGGTGTAAAAAGATTTATCAGGCTTTGAAGCTGGCAGCTGAGTCTACTTGAAACTGTAAGTGCAAACTAACTGGCTGCTCTGACATCCCAATACTGGGCTTAATCTTCCAGCTATTGTGCATAAATGTAAAATGTAAGAGATATGGCCTACATCAAATAAAATAAAATATTCTGAATTTAAGTAGTTCTGATCACGTTCTACATGCTGAAATTTGTACTTACCACAACCCTAGGAGTCGTCTTTTCCAAGTTTTCTGTATTAAATTCCGGAAGAGCAACACTTCTCTCCGAATGACACAGAGTATCAAGAGGCAATATAGAAACAAGTGTTACATTGGAAAGGCAATTACCTACTCATCTACTGTTGTTGCATGTCTTTCTGTTGCAATTGTTAAACTGCTTGGGTTTTTTTTTCCTCTAACACAGGAGCTGGGAAGAAACAACACCAGAGAACCAGTTGTAAGTATCTCTGTGAAACAGCTATAAACTTGCTAAACTAGTGTCTTGTAAGACCTCTTGTCATGCTCTTAGTAGAGGAGTCTGGCATAAATTTTTTTTTTTTTTTTGCACCTCATCTTACTGCTTCCAAACAGAATTCCTGGTTCATTGTACTTTAAGAAGTGCATTTAAATACTGATAAGTACCATAGCCCTTACCCTGTTGACTTTATGTGGCTTTTTTGTTCTAGCCTCCTAAGCCTGAAGATCTTTGCATTGTGTGTTTTACCAGTGGAACCACAGGTAAGATATATAGTGCTGCTTCCAACTAAAACAATCTCCCTGTGCTGGAAAAAGAAGTTTTCCAGCACATAAGAGAAGGAAGTGCTAGCAACGTAGAAATGAAACAGTAACTTAAAATAGTGTCAAGCCACCACTGCAGTTTTACCTGGGACATTGTCAATATAAGTCAAGTACACTAAGACAAAGCTGCTTAGAACTTTGGGGGGTGGTGGGGAGAGAGAATAGCCAAATTCATGTTGGTTTTACCCTATGAAAAATAGTCTTAATGTTAAAGACATTGGCTAAGTGTGTCTGTATTCTGATCCTCAGGGCTAGAAAAACATCTTGTTTCAGCATTCTCTTTGCTACTCTAAGTTACGCTGCTGTGTCAGTAGACATTTCCTTTATGTAATATCCATAGCTGAAAGCACTCAAGATGAGGCGTGCTTGTAATCTCTTAAGATAGGGTCATGCTATTACTGAGCCTAATACTAAGATAGTTCAAACTGAGCCAAATGAGACATGGTAAACTGACAGCAGAAGCAGTCAGAGCCACAGCTGATTTTGCTTGATCTCTCCAAAGGTAACCCTAAAGGTGCCATGCTGACACATGAAAATGTTGTTGCAAATGCTGCTGCCTTCCTTAGATGCACAGAGGTGAGCTACTGCTAACAGTGTCTCCAGGCAATTTCACTCGGTAATGAAAATAGCTTTAATGTGAACATCTTCTGTGAACCATTCACTCCCAGCAAACTCATGCTTTCCTTAGTGTCTGTATTCCAATGGGACAACAGTATTGCAAGAAACTTGTTTTTTAACCTTGAACAAGAACTACCACAGAACTTATTCTAGAATGAGGCAGTCCTAAGTGCCAAGAGTACTAAACTAACCTATTTCAAGTCTTAACATAACACAAAAGTAATCTTGATCTAGTATGGTTGAGTTGCAACTACAAATTTTGAAAAGGTAAAGGACGAGCCTGAGTTGCTTCAGTAATTTGAAGAGTCTATTTCCAAGTACTCAAATTGATCCAAACTTTATTAAGTTGTTACTCAAGCAGGCACAGGGAGTCCTAACTTCTATTTCTTTCCCCTTTAGAATACAGTTGAGTTTACAAGCTCAGATATCACCATGTCCTATCTTCCCTTGGCTCACATGTTTGAGAGAGTTGTACAGGTATGTACAGATGTGTGCATCTAAGCGTCTAGAAATCAAATTACAGTAGGAGGCATTCTAGCTTTCTGTGTTTCCTCAAAACTATTCACACAGATCTTTCCTACTTCTGGGCACTGGAATCATGCTGCTGTCCAAATAATTATGGCTCATGGAGCTGGGAGTTATCCTTGACTAAGCTTAGTCTGGTCAATTTTTAGACTGTGACCTACAGCTGTGGAGCAAAAGTAGGCTTCTTCCAAGGAGACATCAAGCTGCTAACAGATGACATGAAAACCTTGAAGCCAACACTATTTCCAGTTGTCCCAAGATTGCTCAATAGAATATATGACAAGGTATGTGAGCAATTTTAACTAAATTATCTTTGTGTTCATATATCTAAGTAAGCATAGAAATTTAAATTAATATTGAATGCATCACAACATCACCATGAATTAATTGCTACTTAGCAGGAAGAATTATTTTAAATCCTTTTTGAGGAGATGGAAAAAGTCCTGGGACCTGGAGTGTGAGAACAGTGTATCCAGTCATGACTGGGTGAAGTTTGTGGCTGTTAAAGAGACAAGAAGTTTGTTTACTTTTGAAAGCAAATGAAGCAAAGTGCAAAGCTAGAAGGATCCTATCCCTTCAAATCTATAGCTGAAGTATGTGAGCAGTAACACAAATTAGTATTGTCCCTTGGGTTATCTCTTAGACCATGGAAATAGTGAAGACAGACCGTAGAACATCAAAGTAAGATACAGTGCGATACAGTGCCTCCTAACAAAGCAAGAACTGGAGGTACAGATGTGAGTTAAACCCAAGAGTGAGAGATACTTTTCCTTTCAGATACAAAGTGGAGCAAAGAGCCCAGTGAAACGCTGCCTGTTAAACTTTGCTGTATTTATGAAGATGGCTGAAATAAAACAGGGCATAATTCGAAATGACAGCATTTGGGATCACTTCATCTTCAAAAAAGTTCAGGTAAGGTATTCCAAGTGTAAGTACGCTACACAATGTAGTATTGGAGGATCTGATGGCTTCTAATTCAATTGCAGGAAACGATGGGTGGAAGAGTACGTATAATGGTAACAGGCGCAGCGCCTATATCTCCTTCTGTCCTGACATTTCTTAGAGCAGCATTAGGCTGTCAGGTAAGCTGTATATTTATTTTTGTTTTTATTTTTTTATTCAAGTAAGACCTGTTTGATTATGCCCAAGTAAGTGATCAGTGACACAGGTGTGGTCCATCCCAGCTTGTTCCTGAAGAGATTGCTGTCATTCTTCAGGTTTTACAGGATGCTTGAGCTGGGTTAACTGTAACAGGAACAAAATCCTGCAGGGCTGGCTTCACACTACACTACCAAAAAACTATCCTATAGGCTTTGGCTTATCCTGACAGTCAGTGAGCTGACAATGTAGTTTGTTTGAGATCAGAGTTCAGAGAAACGAGGCAAACAAAGCAAGGTTGGGATAGGTGAGCTTGAAGAACATCTGGTTACAACAATAAGACCAAGAAGTCCTAAAGAGTAAGATTGTCTTAGCTTCCTTTCTAAGAGGAGTTAAGCACAGGCATAGTTGAAACTGAGCTCTTTCACACAAAGGACTTGATGATCAAAGAGTATTCATCCTTTCTTACACAGATCTTTGAAGCTTATGGACAGACTGAATGCTCAGCTGGATGCACTTTCTCAATGCCTGGAGACTGGACAACAGGTATGGTAGCTGAGATATGGAAACTTTCCCACAGCTATCAGCAGAAAGTGGCACTCAAGCTTAGGTGATCTACTGCTTTCAGGTCAATGAAGTTAAATCTTGGGTACTTAACCTCAAAGTGATTATTGGTAGCTTAATGTGTGCTTAATAGGTACCAAACCTCCTCACTCGAGTAGGTGAGGATCTCTTGTGTGAAGTTGTACAAGAACAGCGTGTCTGTACAGAGCTGAACAAGGCTTCTCAAATGGCTTTAAGAAACTAGCTTTAGCTTCCAAATAACTTGCTTTACTCTAAGATTTTATGACTAAAATATCAGACATGATATTTGACTATTTTCCAGAAGGATTAACTGACCTTGAAGATTTAGCTTTCATCAGAGCAAGGATGTTTTTAATAATGTATATGCTAAATTCAAGCACAAGTCACCATCTTTGAGAAAACAATAACTGCAGAGCATAATGAAGATGAAATGCAAATGAATACCAGGCTCTGTGAGGGAATTCTCTGCAGGCAGGTGTGGTACATTGTTGGTGCGATTGCTCACACCAATAAATGGCTCTCAGGGTTGAGACATAGCTTATCCTTCATGAATTGTCTGAAAATACTGTTACAATAACTTTCTTAAACATCTGGTGTCAGTCTCCTTTGAACAGTACTGGTTCTTGCTAAAGCAGTAAAGAAAGAGGTGTTAAATACCTACTATCACTGAAGTCCTTCATATGTAGGGAGCACCTGAGTTCTCCCATCTCACTTCAAGATCTACTCTTTCTAGCTTTAGCTCAAATAGGGCCAACTGCTAGCTGAAGCTCCAAAACTTAAGTCCTTGTCTGTTTTTTGTTGTTTTTGATTGGTTTGTTTGTTTGTTTTTTTCCAAGGCCATGTCGGAGCCCCTTTGGCTTGTAATATCATAAAACTAGATGATGTGGAAGAAATGAATTACTTCTCTTCTAATAATGAAGGCGAGGTAGGTACCATCTCCTGTGTGTGTGAGGAAATGCTGAAACATAAGACTTGGTGACTAACAATGTTCTGTGCTTGCTATAGGTCTGCATTAAAGGACCAAATGTGTTCAAGGGTTATCTGAAAGAGCCTGAGAAGACAGCAGAAGCAATTGACAAAGATGGCTGGCTCCACACTGGAGACATAGGGAAATGGTTACCAGTGAGTAATGGCTTAATACAAACCATCCCTTGGATGGGAATTCCTGGCTACTTTACAGTAATCTGAAAAGCCAGAGAAGTAAATTCTAGGATAGAAGCCTTACACAGTAGTTTATCATTCTCCAAGTAATTCAAGGCAAAGCTCCAAAGATGGTTGTAAGATATTGAACAATACCTGCTAGGCCAGTAGTTAAGACAGTGATGAAAAACAAGTTGTCTTGGTTTCTGTCAGAGGAGAATAAAGGAGCTCTCTAATCATATCCTGAGCTAACTGGAGACATCAGACAAAGTGCCCCTCCTTCTGTAGAGAGCAAAGACCAATTCCAGGCTAGTACATGCCTTTCATACAATAAAACCAAACCTGTTATCAACTACTTCTTATAGAAGCATGACAGACTTGAAACTAAGGGCCTCCACCTTTAACTTCTAGAATGGAACACTGAAGATCATTGATAGGAAGAAGAATATATTTAAACTTGCACAAGGAGAATACATTGCTCCAGAGAAGATAGAAAATGTCTATATCAGAAGTGCTCCTGTAGCACAGGTCTTCGTACATGGAGAAAGCCTGAGGGTAAGTGATGTTAGGAGTGAGCAACCTACAAGTTTCTTCCCACAATGAGTTCTGGAAGATCAGGGCACAAAAGTACGCATATACAAGAGTCCTTGAATAAGATCTGTTCCTGAGAGTGCCATGTTGATAGGAATATCCTTTCAGATCTATAGCCTTCCCAACTGTCAGGAAGAAAAGGAGATCTTAGCATCAAGTTGCAAGCTGGGTAAATGCCAATTACATACTTGAATGGAACTAATATGTCAGGTCAGCTCTGTACAGTTTAGAATTATAGAATGGTTTGGGTTGGAAGGGACCTTTAAAGCTTCTCTAGCCCAACGCCCCTGCAGTGAGCAGGAACATCTTTAACTAGATCAGGTTACTTAGAGCCCCATCCAACCTGACCTTTAATGTTTCCAGGGATGGGGCATCTATCACTTCTCTGGGTAATCTGTGCCAGTGATTCACCACCCTCACTAAAAAAAAAAATCCCTATTATATCTAGACTAAATCTCCCATCTTTTAGTTTAAAATCATCATCCCTTGTTTGGTCACAACAGGCCCTGCTAAAAGATTTGTCCCCACCTTTCTTTTAAGCCCCTTTCAAGTGTGGTATTCCCAGAGGCTTTTCTTCTTCAGGCTGAATAGCCCCAGCTCTGTCAGCCTTCCTTCGTAGGAGGGGTGTTTCTCCACTCTTGCCACAAAGGTATCACCTATGCTAGCAGGGCCAGTCTTCAGTCTGCAAACCAGCCAAAAGTGATCACTGGAGCATTCAGCACACATAACAAACTGCATTAGTACTTCAATTACTGCTGTCAGAAATTGGATAAATGACTTGGACGTCCTTGTACTTGGATGTCCTTGTAGCTACCTTCCAAACGCTCAGAATAGATGGAGATGTGGCTTACGTACACACTGTCCACAATCAAGTTGGCACAGACAATAGAAGACATTTAGGATGCCTTATCTTGTTCTCAGCATGACTACTTCCACTTGTTTTCAGTCTTTTCTAGTAGGTATAGTGGTTCCGGATCCTGAAACACTTCCAGGATTTGCAGCAAAACTGGGAATAAAAGGTTCCTATGAAGAGGTCTGCAAAAATCCAGTGAGTGGCTTCGGATTTTTAGTGGGTTATAGACAGAATTCAATTCTTAAGTCCAATCTTTCATTGCTGTGACTTAATTCTGCTCACCTTTTTTTTAAAAAAATTAAACTGGCTTAATGCTGGGTGAGTCATGCAAGCAGCCTTACAGTAAAAACTAGTATAGGTGTCCCTTGATGTTTCAGGGGACTCTTTTCCACTTCTCTTCCAATGAGAAGATAGACATGACCTTGTAGTATTCTTAATATACTAAGTCTTGAATGTTGAAATATGTACGTGTATTCTTGCCAACCTCAGTTTTCACTGACTGGGCAATGGTCTTGAGTTGCAATTACAAAATGACAGCTTTACCCACTCTGCTCCTGCTCTGTTTCTTCTAGGTAGTGAAGAAAGCTATTTTAGAAGACATGGTCAGACTGGGGAAAGAGGCTGGCCTTAAAACCTTTGAACAAGTGAGTATTTCCACATTCTGCTTGTGATAAGCACCTGTATTGCTAATGCAATGGTTGGGAAGTCTCCCATCCTGGTACAGTCAGTAACAGGAATGGACCTAAGTCGTTAGCCTAAGTCAATGGACCTGCCCTGGAGAACTGATTGAAGTAGGCAGTGAAATATTGACTGGTTGCTTGTCTCTTGACCAAAAGACAGGTGGCTCTACAGATGCTGTCAGAGTAGAGGTTCACCATAAGCTGCAGGATCTGTGCTGTAGTTTCAGCCTATCCTCTTGCTGTGTCAGTCAACAGAAGTTAGACTTGCATCAAAAAAGCAGTTTAGTTACTGGAGCACCTGAGACTGAGTTCTTGCACTGAGCTCAAGGAAACTGGGGAGAACTGTTGTTTTTCCTCTAAGCAATTACGTAAATGATGTACTTAATTATTTTTTTAATAGGTTAAAGACCTGTACATCCACACAGAGATGTTTTCTGTAGAAAACGGACTCTTGACACCAACACTGAAGGCAAAGCGAGCAGAGCTTGTTAAATTCTTCCAGAAGCAGATTGAGGTGCTTTATTCAAGTATGAAGGAATAAGTGGCCTGTTTTCAGCTAAACCGCATGGAGTATCCAAACAAATCTGTGACACTATGTGACCTACAGAGAACATAGACCTGAGTGGAGGGGAGCAAGGAGAACTTAATATTTGTTTCTGGTATCTTGGGAAAAATTACTTTCAGAAGAAGATGGCTATAGTATAAATGACAACTAGCAGTGTTCACATGTTGCAGGACTTAAGTATCAGCTGCCTAGGCAAAGCTGGAACTTTCATCTTCCTTGGACTGTGACTAAAGTGCAAAAATACTCAAGAGCCGCAGCCTTTAAAAGGCACTTCTCACTGTCAAAAGCAAATCTTGTTTTCCTGCTTTTCTATGAACTCCATTGCAACCTTTTGTGAATTGATCTGCAGACTGAACTCTTGTAGTTACATGTTGGTTTGTTGCTTTGGTTTGGGTTTTGTTGTTTTGGGGTTTTTTTGTGGGGGGGTGGGGGTGGGGGGTTGGTTGGTTTGTTTTTTTTGGGGGGTGGGGAAGGGGGTGGAGTGTTAGTTCAAAAACCAAGTGTGGCAAACCAGCAGTTCAGTTTCCACTCAGGATGCTATAACCCGTCTCAACTCAAGCTGTCACAATATGGAGATTAGTATGTGTTCGTCTAGTTCGGAAATTAATTTCCTGTTCCTAGCCCTAGAGCACATAGTGTATGTTATTTTTAATGAAAAATGAGTTCACAAAGTACATGTGTCTAAAGCAAATGGTTTATACTCTGTTGTGGCATGTTCTCAAATGCAGTTGCAGTTATCAAGCCTCTACACTTAAGAATTTGTGCCTGGTAAGTGGAAAACTATCTGTCATTCCTGAAGATATAGGATGCAATAAATTGTAACTGCACCACCCTACCAAAGCCTCTGTCAATGACTTGTTTCTCTGCTGCAATCAGACTGTCAGTTGCAAGGTTTACTGCTGCCTGTTTGTTTATATACAACTGCAGCTAGAACACAGCTGCTGCAAAAAGCGAATTTCTTTCCTGTGCTGTAACAGCTCAAGCGCTGAGGCAATAAGCAAGAGCCAGACCACCTGTTGCTCCTCTATTCAACTTCTGCCACCTTCTAGTAAGGCAGGATGGGTCAAAGCATAAATTAATTCTTTCAGCTCAGCTTACCACCTGAAATAAGGCTCTCCCAATCAAATAAGAAATTGTATTCCAATATACCATTTGTTAAGTGCATTTTCTATTCGACCCCTGTGCTGGCAACTTAATAATTACTAGCTAGTAATTATTCTGTTCCTGATTCAGAGAGGAAGTGTTCAGATGGAAATATTTACTTGTAATTAAAAATTTGGCTTTAATGAGCTTCTTATTTCAAGCAAACTCAAGACAGCTCTAGAATCTCATGCCTAGAATCTAACAGGTAGACAACTCAATTGTAAAAACCAAATAACCTACAAACCACTACCTTCCTACCATAGGAAAATTCTCTTTTCTCCTCCTGGTGACTAATTTGCATTTGAAAAAATAACTCTATAGGAGATGCTGAAGCTCCAGCATGAGCTTGTATTTGCTTAACTCTTCAGAGATCTAAATTAAAATCAGAAACCTCTCAGTTAATACTACTGAGGGGGAAAGAACTCTTTTTTTTTTTTTAATTTCTTTTACTATTGGTTATGACCACAAAGTTACGAGGTATGACACTATCAAGGCTGGTCTTTTGCAGAGGCTGTTGTATCGGGTAATCCAGCCCCTTCCTCATCAAGATCTGAGACACAGGGCAGTCAGTGGCTTCACTCTTCAAAGGAAAGTCTCTTCAGATTGGATGCCACAGCAAGGGCAGAGGAGTAGAAATTGATCTGGTGGTTAAACAGTCTCCCTGAGATGTTCATTTACCATGGCCAGTATTGTTTGCTTTTATGACAGATGCTGTATTGATGCAAAAACTGCCTGAAGTAGACAGCTATTTTGTATTAGCCTATCTAATAGTTTTCCTTTGAACAGGAGGGCAGGGTTGCACTCTGGTATGCAGTTACCCTTACTTTCTGTACTAGAGCCTGAGCTAGGCTGGCATTGCAAGTCCAGATGTGCTGTTAGATGATGGGAAGCTTGACATTTTAAATAAAATCACATTTATTCCCTTAGGGGAAAGACAGAGAATTCAATAGAGCTAACTCGTGTGTGAAAAAGACACTTGCTTTTTGCTTTCCCCAGACTTGGCTTCTCAAGAGATTGAAACCTAGAAGAAAATCAACTGAATTCCCTGATGAATCCCTGCAGAACACAGAACAGTTAAGTCAGATCTATACCTGGTCCTTTCATTAATAAACAAAGGTCTTCCTTGAGCAAAAAGCAGGGGGTGGGGAATGAAGGGAAAAAAAAAATAGAAAGAATAGGATGGAAGAAATGAAGGAAAAAGAATCACAGTCCCTTACGGTGGTTTTTCTTTGAACTTCAGGGTCTGCTACAGTTGTTTTCAGCAATGGAAAGACAGCTACTATTTTCTTGGCTGCAGAATCTCTAAACACTTTTAAGTAGTATACGTTTTGTTTTGGCTGGTTGTAGGCAAGCAGGGCTGAGAGAAGGTGTTGCATGGTAAACAGAAACACGTTACCTGTGCTAGAAATGCTCATCCACCCAGGACAGCTCATGGAGGTGAAGGTAAACCAGGTGTTAATTTAAAACAGTAATTTGCAAAAACTCTCAACATACAACATGCACCTGACTAAATCTGAGAGAACAAAGCCACATCTTGCATTTAGGATACAGTTAGAGAGCCTTCAGGTGGTACAGGTTAGTCCTTTTTAAGGTCTTCTAATAATCCACACCAGATGCTATATAAAAGTGGTTTAAGAAAGGCATTAATCACTTATTGTCAACGAGGCTCACAAAAGTTTTCATTCTTGGCACTGCTGCTTTCTTAAGAGTGAAAAGTCTAAGATGGATCAAGAACTCTGGTCTATTAGGTACATGCTCAGATTTCAGAGGAAGCAGATACAGCTAGCTGTATTTTCTTCTTGCCTTTAAAAGCACAGTATATTCTTGTAGGAAGAGCTGAAGTCTTTCTAGTCTTGAAAAACAACTTGGAACAGTGAAATCTTTACTTCCCAGTCACTTCATATTCCCATGTCTATAAACAAGTTTATGCAGGTCTGAAAACAATTAAATCCACAAGTGAATATGAATGTATCATTTATTTGAGGTGGACAATTCACATTATTAAAAGCCACAGGTAACAAATTTTATCTGAAATTTGAATCAGATGTTTGAGAGTTTTCAGGGGCAGCTCCAAAGAAATTAAAAAAATAGATAAGCAGCGTGCATCATAATCAGATGCATTTGAAGAAAACAAAACCCTAAGATATGAACCCTCAGAATGCAATTTAAACTGCAAAAATTAAAAACACCTGACTTGGGACGAAAAAGATGCATCTTGAAGGCGATCCACTGAATGGCTTCTTGAATTATTTATTGTTAAAAAAGTATGCAAACCATGGCACAGGCATATCCAACCCTTTCAGCTGTGAGGAAAAGAAAACCTTGCCCTAATATATTAATTGCATAAGTCTAAAGTAATACACAGAAAATTTCAAGTAAAGGATTGTGGTTTGAAGTAAAAATTCCACTTGTTTAAAAAAAATGAGAAGGCTATCTGTTTTTCTTCTCTCCATCCACTGGTTGATCCATTTCAGATTCATATTGGCATTTTTCCACACACTTCCTAGGGAACCAGCCTCGTTCTCTTATTCCACCTTAAGACATAAAAAGTTGCATTAACTTGGAACAGAACATGACCCTCTACAGATGAAAAACACAGACTGGAAGAGACACCAAGAGCTTACCTAGGTTATTTTTTCTTCTCTAAGGCAGGAGAGCTAAGTCATTCTTAACATTACTGCCTGGGGAGACTGCCTAAAATGTTTTTACAGATCTCCAGAGTTTTCCAGTGCTCTACCTTCCTTACTATGAGAAATATCTTCTCGTATCCTATCTGGGTATTTCCATCTGTAATTCAAGTTCACAACTCTTCTTTCTACACACCAGGGTCACAGGAAGCAACTAACAACCTTCTCTGTACCAGACTTTCCTTCAGCTGATGACTATTTGAACATATCCTGTCTTTCTACCTTATTTTTCCCTCAAGGTAAGCAATCCCAATTCTTTCAGCTTTCCCTTATGAGTCACATCTTCTAGTACTTCTCATTATTCTGATTTCCTCTCAGCCCCTTAGAGCCGATAGTCTTCTTTGAGATGCAGTAACTGCTTGTACTTGTGGCAGTATTTTAGCTGAGTCTCTGCCAAGGTGGAGCAGGATGGAAGGATTATTACTTCATGCATCTGGGAAGCTATACACTTTTTTTCTTTTTTGGACGTGTTGACTCATTTTAAGATTGATTATTTTCCTCAGAACTGCTACTTAATCATCAATTTTTCTATCTTGTTATTCCTATTTATAGTTTCTTGCTATACATTCATAACAAATCATCCTATTTTCAAGGCCTAGTTCTCAAAAATATTATTTTGAATTCTAATCCAACCAAGTTCCCCACGCAGACCACATTTCATCTGATCTTAGAAAACATTTGCTATAGCACAGGTATCTCCTACTAATCTTCATAATAAGCAATGTAATACAAACTATTACCATGCTCATTTCAAGGACTCATTAAGGCTTAATGTTTAAAGAGTTCGTTGGAGCAAGTTGCTGAAGCACTAGACCATGAAGGACACTTCCCATAAAAAGCATGAACACCTTCAATATAGGGACTGTTGTTGCTGCCTCTCTTTTGCAAACAGGGAATGTACATGAAATGAATTAGTAATCGTTGGGAAGAGACAACAGAATCCAATGCACCCTCTGGCAGGTAAAAGTTTAGCTCAGTCATAAGCAGAAGAGCTAAGTAAAAATGTAGAAGTTTCAATACAGGTGGCTATGATGTTGTCTCTCTGCAGACCAGGAGTCGTCTTTAATGTCTCATAGCTACACTTGTTAGTTTCATAAATGCACAAAGTCCTTGAAATTGATCCCAAACCAAAGATGCAACATCTCCTTGGTTTTAATATGTACGAAGAGTAATCCCAGGTCTTATATGAGAGTTTAGATCATATCTCTGTGTTTAAGAAAGTCCGCTATTTAAATATCAAAAAAGAAATCATCATTAATATTTTTAAAGTCTAACTTTTTCATACAATATGAAGTGTCCCCCTTCTTACTCAACCTTCAAGAAACTTCTAGATGAGTTCTCTTTTACTCTGACAGTTTCATGTAATGTTTATCAAAACTGGCAAGCCTACTAGATGTAAAGTATAAAAACTATGGATGTGGTTTTAGAGTGGAGAGAAGCTAATGCCAATAATGTCAGTTTTTATACATTTTGAGAACTGCACACATAATATTGTCCATATTTCTAGCCAGCTATAAAACAGATTTGTAATTTTCAACAGAAAAAGAGAAAATAACTGCTTCATACCATCAGCAGCTGAGTCGAGCATCTTCTCACCATACATCCAGTGTCTGGGGAAAGAAAGCATAGCAGGTAATTAGATGGCAGGATCCATACCAACACTTCTTTTAACCAAACAAAGGTGTGGAGCAACTAACTTTAAGCCTCTTGTGGCTAAAATCAGATCCCCTTTACTCAGTGCAATTCTAGGTTCTTCAGTGCACGGTGTTGTGAAGAATGTTTTAACACCTTTAGTCACAGGGCAGCAGACACCACTGTAATCTTCTACTGCTCGATACCGCACCTACAAGTTTGAACAGAACACAGCAGTGTATTATTGAAAGGAGCTATAGCCTTGCTGACAGCTTCATACCTAAAAATAAATTCAAGCATACAGTTGGATTTGAGCATAATGACAATGGTTGTCAAAGGGACTCTAAATTCTAAATTAACTGCTCCATTGTTAAGTGGAATGCAATCATCTTTATCATCACATTTCTTACTGTCTGAAAACTAAGGAGAAATGCAAAGAAAGCTAAATGCTAAGTTTATTTAAGCAGTGGTTGCAGCACCTTGTGTGTAAACAGAAAGTCTTTCTATAATTACCCAGTTTAAAATGAAGACATTTGTCTCTGCAGCTACTTACCATTTACTTATACTGATATTTCAAGCGTCATTTCAAACCAAACTTCACAAATACTTACGCTTCTTACTCGCTTGTCTGCCTTCTGTTTCAGTTGCTCTATCTATAAATGATTATAAATAGAAATTTAGGCAGTGTTTCAATTAAGAGGACTTGTGTATTCAACACAAAATTAAGTCATTCGAGAAACCATGGAACCATTAAAGAAACACAGGAAATATCATTAGCATTTAAAAGCATTAAAAAAAGAATAGCTTTTTAGTCTATCAAAAATGAGACCTTGTTACAGAAGTTGTGTTTCTTAAGTATATGTAATGCCTGTCAGTCTACTTCAGTTACTTAAAAAGCTTGTATACACTTACAAAGGAAAGCAGGCAAATGATAGTGGGGAAGATTAACTTGAGATGTCACTGAAGATCAATTACCGTCAAACTGTATTGATGACAGCCATCTCTTACTGGCCAATCCAGGCCGTCTCCCTCAGGAATCCCAGACCATGTAAACACTTGCTTGAAGTTCTTCCATTTACTTCCCATGTCATAGGGAAAAATAAAGGTCTCACCTGTTTGGTAGTACTGGATTCTGTCTTTGGCCTGGAAAATAATTTAGAAATACAGTACATAAAAACATACCCTACAAACTGCAATCAAGCAGCAATCATTAAGAAGGCCAGATCACAAGCCCTGTATGAGTCCATGAGACCTAAAGGCAAACATTTTGAGGCAAAAGCAGTAAATTCCTGCTGTACTGACCTAGGCTTTTTAAATGTGCTTACAACAATTACAGCATGTGATTGCTTACAACACTCATGTGTCATAACCCTCCATTTACAACTGTCAACACTGATTAATCCACTCCTTGCTCTGATTTTCTTTTATGTTTTGGTTTTTTTTTTTTAAAGGACTGATGCCTGATTTTTTTTCAGTTATATACAAAGACTTCCACAGCTCAGGATGTCTTTGATTAATCATCACAAGCATAATTCAACACTAGCAGTGGTGCCTAGTCCACCTCTATGAGCTGCATTACAAGCACGCTCTGAATTTACCACATTTTACAGCCATGAGCTTTTCATTTTTTCAGTGGCAATGACATCTAGTGGAGCAGACACGGAAGAGTTCGTTCTCTTTGTTGCAATAGTGGAATTTTTATTAAGTGCCTATTAAAGCTTTTGTTTGGTTTTCAGAAAAGATGTACTAGCAGCCTGTTTTACAGTAAACATTTTAACAGATCATTCCAAATTTTACTGTGCAATTGTAATAGTGTTTTCTTTCATTTATATTCCACTGTCCTATTATTCAAAGGTCTAATAGGACTAGGATTAGGCTAAACTAGAGTCTGTTTAAAGGGCAGGCACTACAATACTTTGGTACTTCAACAAAGTCAGATCCTCATGTTAATTTTGACACAGAATAGAAGATGGACAAGATAATAATGAAACATTTGTGGACTTACACAAAACAGCCTGGTGACACTGAACTAGTTTCTAGACATTGAGTCAGTTTTGCTTCCTCTAACCTTAAGAGTTGCTTAGCTATATTTCTTCTGAAAAATCTTGTGAAAGCTTCTATAATTATATGAAATTCAGAGAAATTTCAAGGAGACAAGATGAAGTATCTCGTTATTTTCTACTACTACTTCAAAATCAAGGAAAATCCTCCCAAGTTTAATCAGAGAAGTAAGAAGTGAGGGAAATCATGAGCCAAAACATGCCCCCTAGAATGGGTAGGAGAGGTGCACAATTAAAGCCACAGGCAGACATAACAAGAATCAAAGACAACTCAAGTTTCAGAGAAACACACCCACATATTCCAAGTAGAAAATCTGTCATGGTTTAGGGTCAGGATGGCCCCTTAGCCTCTTAAAGTGAAATATTTTTCTAAATTCACACAAATTCCCTCAAAAAATAAAACAAAAATCTGTGCAGTTAGATGACTTCTCTATTTCAGTGACTTTTAGAGACAGTAAAGGAGAAAGTGGTTATGGTTGTAGCTGCTAAGTCAATGATGAACTGAAATGACATCACTGGTTTAAATTCAGAGAGATGGAACAAGAAATTGATAAATATGGAGAATAAACTTTGTAACAGTGCAGTACAAGAACACTGTATTGTAAGCTTACCTTTTCTTCAATCCAGGACTCGATTGAAGTTTTATTTGTCAAAATGACTTTCATCTAAAATAAAAGTGTTAGATGAAATTAGAGGTGATTTTCTGCAGAAATTCATCAGATAGGCATGGAAAACTTCATTTAACAAACTAAATTTGCTTTAAAGACCAAAGCAACTTTGTTAGCTTTTAGCTAGTAAACTTTTAGCTACTGAAACAGAAAACATTCAAACCCAAGACTCATCACAGATACACGCTAATGCTATCCTCTAGAATTATATACTTAGCACCACATGATATTTCAGTTTATGGTTAAAAATGCGTGTTTGAAAACTTCGGAAGGAAACAAATATTTGAAGTAATGTGTCAGGCACGTTTATACCTACTTTGACGGATCAGGACATGTATTCCTGAAATACTAAGTATTCTGGCTTTTCCAGAATTTATAAAGCCCACATCATGTGTTCTTAGTTTATTAGATTTTCAACTCCAGCTTTCTCAAGAAAAACAATTTAAAAATATTGTGGTAACAAAAGAAATTGGGAGAAGGAAGTATAAAATCCCGGAAAATTTACACAGCAACATAAGCTCTAAACAGCTGCTCCTGTATCAATCCTGAATTCTGTTTCTGCTCTACGAGCAGGCAGAACTTAAACAGCTTTTAACTTCTTTGTAACAGAAGCCATAAACTTACCTGAATAATAAACAGCATACCAACTGCAATAGTTGTTCCTAATGCCAGTCCTAAGGCAAATAAAGATGCAGCAAATGCAGATAGTCCAAAGGGAATAATGGGTCGAGGGTCTCTTTTGGCTGCACTCATGTCAATCTTTACAGAACTCCATCCAAAAGATATCTACAAAGGAAAAATATCATTCAGCTCTAGAACATTTCAACTGCTGAAAGAAAACAAGTTAACAATAAGAAATCCATCTCTGAAGGTAAGTGTCCAACTTTTGACAGATTTATAATGCAAGAGGTGTAATTAAAAAAAAAGTATTAAAAAGACTTTTCCTCTTCAGAAATACATTCTTTGCTAGCTGTAAGCCTTCTCTAGATGAAAGCTACACCAAAATCACCATCTTGCAAACTCCACAAAAGTTAGGCCCAAACTCAGGAAAAATAAATTAAAAAAAAATCTAGACTCTGGCACATTAACTAATTTCAGATAGAAACTGTTTGCATAGCACAGTACCCATTTTCAGTGGAAATGTTCCAGGTTTTCCTCTGAAAGCTTTAGCAGATAGCAGTTCTCAACATTACTGCTCTGCAAATACAACATGCAGCCTTCACCTGTTGGACTCAAGTTGACATTTTTAAGCTCTTCACTGCAACCACAAAGACTAAAATGAAAGCTCATCATCTTAACCATGGATCTGAGGTAAGTGATATGTTCCAAAACAAGCTTTGCTCAGTGTTGCTGCAGTTAAATTTTTCCACTTAAGAGCAAATGCAATGTAATTTATTTTAGGTCCAAAAATAATGGGTTTTTTTGTTTGTTTTTCCTTGAAGAAGTGGACACAACTCTAAAAAAAGTGGCAAGGAAATGAAAATAAATAGCATCTAATTTGTGTGTTGGAAATAAACAGCAGCTAGGTTCTGTGCCAGACAGAACACAGCCTGTCTCTATAGTGCTACCCAAAGTACCTTTGGTCAATAAAAAGCTCAAAGAAATTCCAAGTGATTATGACAAGCAACAGTAGGAAAAAAAAAAGGGGGGCGGGGGGGGACAACTTTCTCCAAATCCTTCTCCAATTAGTGAACATAATTCTCATGGGGGGGAGAGAAAAATCTGAGAGTACATGTTGAAAGAATGACAAGGAATTCCACATGCTGCTTCTCAGGAAACCAAATTGTCTCATACTTTCAGTGATAAATTACCCATCTAACTTTAATAATTTAAGCATTTAATTGTGTTTTCTTACTCTGTTGTAAAGCTGAGTGTACATAGTCATAACAAATATGAAAGAAGCATGAATGCATCCCAGTGGAGCTAAGAAGAGAAACAGAGTGAAAGATGCATGATTCTGGTATCCACAACAGTTGTTGATCCAAGGACAATGGTGATCCATCTTCATGACGCATCTGTGAATAATAAACATTAATATTAAGGACATATACAATGTTTATATGGACATACATGCACAACTTGTTCTTGGCACTATCTCAAAGCATGTTGAGGAAATGAGGTTTATCACAAGTACTCATCATGGATTCAACAACAGGAAGTCATGCTTGACCTATCCGATAGTTTTTTATGATGTCCCTACATAGCTAGGGGGAAGGCAGTGGATGCGGTCTACCTCAACTTCAGCAAAGCTTTTGATGCTGTCTCCCATAGCATCCTCACAGACAAGCTTAGGAAGTGTGGACTGGAACATTGGGCAGTGAGATGGATTAGGAACTAGCTGAAGAAAAATGAATTAAGAAGTGTTCCCAGGTCCTACATCCCTAAGCATCCCTCTTCCTCTTTCCTCAAACTTGCTAGTTGCTAATAAATACAATATGCCAGAGCCAGGAGAATGGAACATGTAAGAACTATCAACACAATAATGCAACACTATTTTTTTTTTTTATTTTTTTCTTTTAAGTAAGCATACCAGGAAAATAAAGGAAATACCAAATCTCTTGTGAACTACTTGCAGAAAGAACATATAAAAATATACAGACAGAAGTATGTTAATGCTGCTTTTCTTTCAGGAGCAGACCTTCTGAAAGCTTCATCAATTGCTGTGTGTTGACCTCGCACCACTGTGAATCCTTTTCAAATTCTATTTAATAAGTATACTATTGTATTCAATATAAAGATGGTTATTTTGGTGTAGCTTACAGCTCACGCCCGAGAAGATTTGTCCACATCACAAATTGCATTAATTTAACTGAACAGGTGTGAGAGTCATTAATTATAACCACAGAATCATAATGTTCAAATTCATCGGCACCAAACTTAAGTGATAAACAAAGGATTGAACACAACCAACTTATTTTCAGAGAGGCTGGATAAATGTTTTGGAACTACTGACCTTGTTATCTTTTAAACTAGACCATTCCCAATAGGTAGTTCATCTTTTCCCTTTTAAATAATTCATTAGCCTTCATTAGCATATACTCATCTACCACTGCACAAGTTCTTAGACATGTAATCATAAGCACAAGTGTTTCTGAAGTTCCTAGACATTAACTAGAAACCTCACCCATTCAGGTGGGCCTCAAGAAGTGACTCCATCCATGTACTGAAAATTGCCATAGCACGGAAGACTTTAAGCAAGTTGAAGTTACTACTTATCCAGAGAAAGGCAACAAAGCTGGTGAGGGGTCTGGAAAGCATGCCTTATGAGGAGAGGCTGTGAGTGGTTTAGTCTAAAGAAGAGGAGACTGAGGAGATCTTATTGCTCTCTACAACTACCTAAAAAGGAGGTTGTAGCGAGGCTGGTGTTGGTCTCTTCTCCCAAATTACTAATGATAAAACGAGAGGAAAAGGCCTCAAGTTGCATCAGGGGAGGTTTAGATTAGATATTAGGAAGAAATTCTTCACTGAGAGAGTGGTTAGGCACTG